>CM076578.1:1369458156-1369475656 GCA_034641835.2 Pinus albicaulis
ATATATAGAATAAACTCGATCACCTTGAGATCTTATGAAATATAGGACCCTAACGGGGAACATCCATGTGGATGTATGTTGTGCGATGAACACTTTGAGTCAGCACATGGTTGATCCTCATAACATTCAGGTTGGTGCAGAGAAACTCTTGATATATCTTTGGTCCACGATAGACTATAGGTTGAGATACATTTCCGGGAGTTTGAGACTCCATGGATATATTGATGCCGATTGGGCTGACAGTGTGGTGGATCACGAGAGCACATGCGAATCTTTGCTTCACACTTGAGTCTTGCTTCAAGAAGGAAGCATAAAGTACGTAGCTTTGTGCACCGCTGAGGCCGAATACATTGTAGCATGTATGTCTTGTTGTGAAGCCACTTGGTTGCGAAAGCTCTTTAGTGAGATGTTCGAGCATGTGCTAGATGCCACCGTTATCTTTTGTGATAACTATAGGGGGATTTGTTTTTCAGACAATCCCATGTTCCACGATCGATCCAAGCATGTTGATATTTGGTACCATTTTATCCGGGATATGGTACAACGAGGCATCGTAAGGGTCGATCATATAGGAACTGATGAGAAGGTTGAGGATATTCTCACAAATCCCTTGGGGAAGGTCATGTTCCTAACCTTCTGCGAGAATCTTGGAATAGTGGATCGACCCCATACTGAGGGTATTCTTGGACGATGAGCTCTGGGAGCTCTAGGGGGCTTTGGGGATAGCTTCTTGGAGCTATAAGCAACCACAGGGCTAGGCTTGTCGAACCTTGTTGGTGCAATTCTACCGCACCATTATGATATTGAGTTAGTTCACCTCTCTTTGATCCTGCCCCGTATAAAGTAAGGTTGCATCAAGCATAGAACATCTACAAAAATTTACACTAGTCCGGGAGCCTTGGTTTGGAAAAACTCTCGAGCCCTCAAAAACTCTCGAGCCCTCGATTAGCTTGAATAGAGATCAATCCCCACATCCCCATGATGGTTGTGATGTCTAAACATGAGGTGGAATCGTTGGTTGAGGTTGAGGTAGTTTGGCCTCTCGCGGGATTATTTTGATTGATGTGTTTGATGAGATCCCACATTCATGCTTGGAATATGACACGGGGGTAATTGGTTGAAATGAGATTTGGCTCATCCAATCTATGGTCGGGTGGAACGTGTGTTTCGGGGAAAATCACCCTAGAGGTTTGTTGGGTCAAAACCTCCATAGAGTAGGGCATGTCATTCAGAAGGACTCACACACAACCATACTTGAATGCAAAAAACTAGATAACAACGATAGCAGAACTCACCCGTAGTCCTACGTTCGATGTAGATCCCGCGGGGTTCAAACCCCCAGCAACCTTTCTTCCTCCTTCAACTTGGAAAAAAAGAAAGAACGTGCACGGAAACCTAGTTGTACAGCATATAATTCTCCTAAACGTTAGTGTAATCAATGTGAAATATGATATAAACAATAATAACTGCTTAATAATCAATCTTTCCACATATACAAATAGATACTAACACAGAAGTTCAGGAACAAGATGGTTCTTCATTATTATGAATAGCATGTACAGAAATAAAGAGTGGAGAGATCACCTGAATCCTTCCACGATCTTCGAGCAGACCGTCGTCCGGATCCGTCCCGCCCTTGCCTCGCTAAGATACTTTCAAGACTTGTGCACTCGAGATGGCATATAAACGGATGAACATCTCCAGGAAACAAGGGTTTCCTGTATAAATCTGGGAAAGTGCAGGAGGCACGGGAATTCAGACTTGAATTGGGATTCCAACAGAGTATAATGTCTACAAAATTTCTCTCTCCCTTAGGCCATGCACATGAGGGGCTTTTATACTCCCTCAAAGTAGTTTCAGTCAGTTGGAAACAGTTGGCCACGTACTGGGGTGGTTTAACTACTGGAGTAACCATCAACCCAGTCCGAAAATAGGGAATTTATATATATTTTTAATGGTTTTAATGGCATACGCGGAAAAGTACATGTGGACTCGCGTATACACGCGGAAAAGTCTGGGCATACCCGCGTATGGGAATTTTAACATTGTTTTTTAGTGAATTTGTTCAAGTCTATAGGAATGGGTGCCCAAAGCCATAAAGACAATCATGAATCACCTGAGGGTGAAAAATGATGCTATAACAGATGCCCCCTAATATATGAGGTCAGAAGGGGTACATGATGGCCGAAATGTATTATGCACATAGAAATAACTTCGCAAGGACAAGAGAGGACTTCACCAGATTTCAGCCTGCCAAAAACCAATGAAAGAAAACAGAGATTCAACTCATGCTGAGGCGGGCATACCCATGCTCAGTAAAAAATACATCATATGGAAAGTACAGAATAGATCCAAAATGTATACAAGTATAGCTGAACTGAAAGTACATAATGAATCATCTGAGCATGGCCCAGAAGTACAAGTCTGAATCAATGTCCAAGTATCACATATATAGAAAGCTAATCAATGATGCTGAAACTGGATGTCTGATCATATAAGTAACTGAATCTCCATGTACCAAATCATAAGAGGTGGAACACATGGTACAAACACGCAACTCGGGAGCCAACATATAGGATGCTGTTGTACTGACACTGCAACATATAAGGGTGAACGGCATCACTGGAAGAAACTGAATGGACTGTCAAAAGTGAACCGAGAAATGTTGATGCAACCCGAGGTCTTCACCGATCACTATGGCACAATTCTACACAATGGGAATAAATGAGCTGAAGTCGACCAAGTGAGAAATCGTTGGATTATCGGTCAATGATGTATACCGTTAACCAATGTGAGACAACCCACCAATAATGAAAATGAGCATCAAGGTGCCCTAGTACAATCTAACAAGTGCGAATAAATGAGTTGAAGTCGAACACTTGAAAGAATCTACCAATCAGGAGGCAATGATGAATCCCCACTGTCGATAGTGAAGAGTCTGCCACTGATGACTGCAAACCCTAAGGTACTGACAAAAAGACTCTAGACCTTGTTCCCAGAGCAATGAGTCGGAGTCGATGGGAAAAGATCTGCTGGAAGGAAGGCATTAAGGCATCCCACATCAGTCCAGCGCGAGTGTAACCCGCAGGCCAAGATTTGGAAGGAATCAGACGAAGTAGAGTGACGGAACCAAAACCGAAGTACGTTTTTGACATGCACAAGATGAAGCTAGCGCACAGAAGAAACCCTCTGAACCAACCAATAATGAAAGCTGACACAGAGGCGAGAAATCCACCGATAGGGTCAAATGGAAATCAAGGTACTGCACGAATCCCAAGTGTGATAATGAATGCTGACGTCGAACACAGGGGAAACCACTCAGTCAAAGACCCATAATGATGATCAAATGTTGAGCACAAGGTCACCTATCAATGATGGAAATAGGGCCAGGGTGCAGCTCTAGGTTTGCTCTCAGAGCAATGTGTCGTAGTCGATAAGAGACAAACCCACCGGCAAGAAGTCAATGGGGACCCTCTCAAACCAGCACGAGCAGAAGACCAAAACATCTGATGTGATAGAACAAGATACTGACAAGACCGGGAAGGCCGACTGAATAATGAGTCAAGAGACACCGTAGAATGGCCGACTCTGGTTAGACTTCCCTTGAACAAAAGCACAACTCGTGATGACCATGGAAATAAAAAAATGACACTGTATAAGTTTGTTATGCAGGAGGCAAAAACAAACTCTCCATATTATTGGAAGAGATAACCAACTGGGGGAGGACTGACCAGTGAAACAAGGCAAAAGATGAACCTAGGTCAAAACTAAAACCACCCCAAATGAAGGAAATATATAAGTGTATGTGCTTTGTTCAAAGGCGACAAACTAACACTGTATTGCCATAAAATTATGAAGTCACATCCCGTTCCCGCTCTTTTGTTATATTTTATCTTTTTGTGTTTTTCATATAATAAGCCTAAAAAGGAATAAAATAATGCTATAGTACAATGGATAGAACGAGTATCAAGAAACAAATGCAGTAGTTCCCAGGATAGGAACAATCCTATGCTCGATGCAAGGTGGCGGAAACTGGGAAGCGATACTTAGAGGAATGTTCCATCCATGGGTAAAAGGGTGTCAAGTCGCAATAGCTAAATGCATGCAATGGTTAACTTGTAGAGACAGACAAGGTCAAAAATTGGCTTAAACATCGAGTCCAAAATGAAGCCGGCTAAAGGCCAGGATAAACAAGTAGCTAATATGCAATGCATTAATACAACTCAACAACACCAGGGAGCCTCTAGGGTAATAGCCAGAAAAATAATAGTGGAGAAGAAGAAGAATGAAGCTTCAACACATAAGTCATGGCGGGACTAAAGAGGACTCCCGAGCCTACATAAAACGCAGCATGGGAAACAAGTGATAGCGAGGAACTAAATAAGAAGCCCATGTAAAGGAAGGCTCTACCATCAAGTCATGATTAAATAAACGGCGAGTGAAATGGGTGTAATACTCATGACCTGATGGGATCGACCCTATGGCAAGTGATCAGTATGGAGGCTAGTATGCAAGATGCAATGGAAATTGGATTTCCTAACCTATATGCCAGTGAAGATCATATACCTGCCATGACGGGTCAGCGGTCATGGATCAAAAACCGGGAAAAATCTCAAATTCGTCAAAATGTACCTGAAAATATACCAATCTGGGCACTTCCAAGCATCCGGGTTATGCAGCTTAAGATAGATTGAAAAAATAAGCATGACAAATTTTTGCGAAAATTTTCAACTTTTTGGGCATAAATAGACGAATTACCTCATATTTGGTTCATTGTTACATTGTTGATCTGGGAAAAAGTGCTCTGGAGAAAAAGCCTCTTTTGTCAAAACAGGAGCAACCGACCGTCAAATCTCACCGAATTTGTCAGGTAAGCTCATAAACCATCCTTGCTATTCATTTTGTCCGTTCATAAATTAAAATTTAGGAATTTTCACTGTAGAATAATTTGCTAAAAATCACGGGTTTGCGCATACGCGGGTTGGTAATGACCAAGTCGCGTATACACGCGACTGTGCACAAAGAAAGTAGTGTATGTGCAACCCAAAATGAAAAAATGCGTAGCTAATGAACGAATTATTGAAATTTTGCAGGATTACCATATCATGGAGAGAGCACGAACACAGTGCTATTGATCAAGAAGTCATGCGGGACCGAGCATCACTAAATATTCTCCGAAATTGCGGATTGCTCAAGTTTTTCAAAATGCCAAATATGAAGAGTAATGTCCAGTTGCTCGAAATGCTTGTGAACTATTGGGAACCAGAAGAAGACTGCTTCATCATAGATCAGATGCCCATACGCATCGAAGTGGAAGATATATATTTTATTACTGGACTCTCCCGGAGGGGGGAGCCAGTAGACTTGCATGGTAAGCCTTTGGGAGGGCTAACCGTGGAAGATTACGTCCACGTTTACTGCGTAGAGGGTTCCAAGAAAGTTGGGACTCAAATTTCAATCAAAGATTTAAGAGACTTGCCCATAAAAATCCTTCTTTTTACCATTGGGAGAGTAGCAGGATCAACTTCTCTACACCAGGCATCCAGGACGCAAATGAGTATAGCAGTGGAATGCTTAACTCATTTATATGATTGGTGCACAGCTCCTCTGATGAACATGAAGCAACAATTGACTTCAATCCGAAAGGCAAAGACAAAACATTTTGGATATGGTACCATTTTGATGACATTCTTCTTCGAGAATATTCCAGCGCTGAGACCCAAAGTGATCTCTACCATCAGCAGCCCGAGAGACCCAAGAATTTCCCGCTGGGCAGACATGATGAAGAGATTGGGGGGAAGTGAAGTTCCCCGGACCACTTGGGATGATGAGTTCTTCCTTTGGTGGGGAGAACAAATCATCACCGTGGACGACTATCCCTATGCCGGGATGGACTTTCGTGGCGATCCAGATCTTGTCCTTCCACCAGGCGCGGCATGGGGAACAGTCGGTAAGTTTGCAATTTTTTGACTTATATAATTTTTTGGATTTTTTCAGATATGTATGAAAAAATGGAAAACAAACATGTTTTTGATTGGATTCATAATGACTTACAATTTAAAAATGATCATGATACAGATATTGGACCAGTTCGACCTGAGGGTTTCCCGCGACACAAGCGTCGCAGAGGCGAAGCGGATACAGTAGATTCAGACAGAACCCTCCAGACTGTACAGAGGAACTTGGAGGGAATAACCCGCCAAGTTCCTATGGCTGCAGTGGAAGATCTGCCTGAAGCCATCCAGAGACGGGTGGTAGGAGTGCCCCGAGACTGGGTACGGTTATTCCGCCGAGTTGCCACCACGATCGTGTTCTATAGGAACACAACTTCTGGGCAGGGACCTCAGGAGTAGATAGATATGACATACCAGATGACTGTATATTTTTTGAGACTGAACATGATCGGGCATAAGCCCAAATTTTGTATGACTTATGGATCCAAATTTTGTATAGTTTTTTGAACACTCTGATGATATATATACAGCGATGTTTGATGTGATGTGACAAATGTATCAAAATGTATGATTTTTTTGATGATTAAATTTTATTGTATGGAATGATTAATATGCCAATCCAGTGCTTGATTAGCTAATGAGTCTGCCATCTAATTTTCAGCTCGAGGAATATGAATGAAAGTTAAAAATTTAAATGATCTCTGTAACAAACGTACCCTCAAGAACAACTGGAGTAAAAATGGATCTCGAACCCGATAAGTATTGTTCAACTGCGACACCACCAGCTGAGAGTCCAAGAAAACTACCAACGAATCAACACCCAAAGATATTGCCTCCGAGAGTAGATAAACAACTGCAGTGTATTCTGCTATATTATTGGAAGTAGGACCAATGCAGACCCTTCTTGATACTAACAGCTGACCGGATGGATAATGAAGCACCCAAGCCGTGAAGCTAGGTTCTGGGTGTGTCTACTAGCACCATCGGCGAAACCAAAATGACTCATGACATCCAACACAACCTGCCAAAGCAGATCAAAAACATCACCAACCCATCAAAGATCGAAAATCAACCAGATATGTACAAAGAAAAACTACTATATACAAAAGCAACATGCCAGGCCGAAGCCTAGGCATAATACTTCTTCAAATAGAGCCCATTTCTGGGCTCCGGCAACTCGTTCCCTTCAAAATCAACCAAGGTATATGCTTTTTTCTTAAGGACCTTTTTAACGATGAAGGGGCCATACCACATAGACTTAAACTTTCCTACCCCCAGGGCATCTTTTTCTTGGGCATAGACCAAAACAAGGTCACCTTCCGAAAAAACCCTAGGCTTGACCACCTTATCGTACTGAACTTTAACTCGGTTTTTATGCGCCTCATTCATCGTGGTGGCATCCCGACGCTGCTCATCGAGATGTTCCAGATGAAGGAGACGTTCTTCTAGACTAGAAGTATTAGGAAGAAGTTCAACAGCTAAATTAACAGAAGGAATCTCACATTCAATGGGAAATACGGATTCCCACCCGTGCACTAGCTGAAACGGAGTAAATCCAGTTGCAGTTTTCACTGACGTCCTGTATGCCCAAAGTGCAGGATATAGCATAATATGCCAATTGGATCTAGCTTTATCAATTGTCCTTTGAAGAATTGTCTTCAAGGATTTATTCACGGCTTCCACCTGCCCATTGGCTTGAGGATAATACGAAGATGAATGCTCCTGCCGGAAACCTAATTTGAGAGCCAACTCAGCCATCATGCTATTCTGAAAATGACTGCCATGATCAGTGACAATCTCTCTAGGAATACAAAAACGAGCAATAACCTGGTTAAAAAGAAAAAGAGCTGCAGTCTCACCATAATTCCCAAAAGTAGGCATAGCCTCGACCCACTTCGTAAAGTAGTCTATTGCTACAATAATGTACATGTGACCTTTAGCTGAAGGCGGGTTACAAGTAGTATAATCAATACCCCACTTTGTAAAGGGACCGACAGTAATGACTGGAAAAATCGGAGCTGGATGAGTGCGCATTTTTCGAGTATAAACTTGACACGGATGACACTTTTTGACCGACTCCATACAATCCTTGAAAACCGAAGGCCAAAAGTACCCAGCACGCAAGATCTTTTGGGCTGTAGCAAGCCCAGATAAATGACCACCACAAGCTCCACTGTGGCAATCATTCAGCACAGCCTCAGCTTCTTCGAGAGATAAGCAACGTCTTAGGATTGAATCAACCCCGTGACGGTATAAAGCATCACCAATAATCAAGTAATTCTTAGCCAAGTGACGCAACTTACGACGCTCATATTTCGAAAAAGTAGAGGGAAACTTCGCAGTCTGAAGATACACAATGATATCTCCATACCAAGGATTCTGTGGAGAGATAAGAAACAAATGCTCATCCGGGAAGGATTCATCATAGATCATTTCTTCCCCACAGGGCAACTCGGAGATCAATTCCGCGAAAACCAATGATTTCTTGGACTTGGCAGACATAAACTCAAGATCAAATTCCTGCAAAATCACAATCCATCTATTGTATTTGCCCCCAATCACTCGCCTACTAAGGACAAACTGAAATGGATTGGTTGCTGCCAAAACATAAGTTTTTCGTAGAATAATGTAATGCCGGAGTCGCTGCACAGCATGAACTGCTGCTAAAGCTAACTTTTCTATCGGAGTGTACTGGAGTTCAGGTCCTACCAATCCTCGACTAAGATAGTAAATAACATGCTCTGCAAGAGCATCATCTTCCTGAACCAGAACCATACCAATAGTAGATTCTGCTGCTGCAAGATACAAAAGGAAATCCCTGCTATAATCAGGTGGACTCAATAAAGGAGCAGAGGTCAATGCTTTTTTCAAAGCATCGAAGGAGCGTTGATCGAAGTCATCCCAAAGAAATGGAACTCCCTTCTTCAACAATCTCATAAATCCATTGGTAACTTCAGCATAATTTACGATAAATCTCCGAAGAAAATTAGACTTTCCTTGTAGACTTTGAAGTTGACGAATAGAGGACGGGGGAGGCAACCGAAGTATTGCCTCAACCTTGAAGGGATCTACCCTAATCCCTTCCCTAGACACAATGAATCCCAATAACCAACCGGATGTAACCGCAAAAACGCACTTGTTCAGATTCAACCTAATCTTATAGAAACGACATCGTTCAAATATTTGACGGAGGTGAGCAAGATGATCCATCCTCTTTCGAGAATGAGCAGCTAAATCATCCAAATACGCCTCGATAATCTTTTTGACGTCGTGGAAGGCATATGACATGGCCCGCTGAAACGTAGCCCCAGCATTTTTAAGACCAAAAGGCATCTTCTTGTAAGAAAAAGTACCCCAGGGACAAATAAAGGCAGTCTTATGCTGATCTTCAGGACGGATAGTAATCTGATTATATCCGGAGAAACCGTCCATGAAGGAGAAAATCTCATTACCGGCATACTCTTCAATGATCTGATCTATAAATGGTGTGGGGTAATTATCTTTAGGACATGCTTTATTAAGGTATCTGAAATCAATGCAAACTCGAATTGTTCCTTGTTTTTTATCTACGGGAACAAGGTTTGAAACCCATTCAGTCAAAGGAACCGGGAAAATGAATCCCGCCTTAAGCAGCTTCTCCACCTCAGCTTTGATAGCTGTCGCCTTCCTAGGATTGACCGGATGAAGTTTTTGCCTCACAGGCTTAGCATTTTCGTAAGTCGTGATCTCATACTGGAAAATAGATGGATCTATACCAGGCATTTCCTCATAAGACCAAGCGAATACATCCCTATACTCTTTAAAGAGCTCGGTGTAAATCTGAATCTCTTCACGGGAACATTCAGCTCTGATGAAGACATTCTCAATAATATTGGGATCCCTGGAAATGTTCACCGGGATAGTAGGAGAAATCACAGCCATGTTCCCTTCAGCATAAACCTGTGTTGGTGCTAAAGGGTTCAGGACTGGGCGAACAGGACCAGGAGACGGAGGACTTGGAAAACTCGTTTCAACTTCGCTCAAATCAGGTAAAAAGTAAGACCGATCATGCAAATCATCCCACGGTCTATCTATACCAGTCATAGCTTCCAGGATGGCCTCTTCAGATGGAAGAGTGGTATCAAGGCAATCCTGGGCAGAAGAAGAACTAAGTGTCCAAGCCGGGGCCACATCTCCATCCAACTCTTCTGGTGAAAGAGGAGCTGGAATGGACTTTGCAGAGTCAACAATAGATTGATAAGCAATCTCAGCTGCAGACATTGGAAATGCCATTCCACCCACTTGACCTTCCGCTAATGTGGCGGTAGGGGAAGGTAAGGTCCAAGGGTCCGAAAAATAATGATTTCTAAAGAACTCTCTTCGAAGAGGAGCCTTGGAGGATGAAATTGCATTTATATGAACCGTAGGAGGAGGAATATCGAAAGTACCCATCAAGGAAGAATACATTCCAACCCCTAAATTCTCAACAGGCGCCTTAGTATTATCCAACTTTGGAACAGATGAGTCAGTAGATGCATTCGGGTCTACAGGAGGACAGTCCAGTTGGTCCACTTTAACAATCCTCCCTTCGTGAGGGAAACAAATAATCCGAAATAATGAGGATGCAATGGCATCCACCTCATAAATCCAGTTCCTCCCCAACAAAAGGTTGTAGTCCAAGCTTGCATCAACTACCTCAACCTCTATATTCACAGTTTTTCCCCCAACACAGATAGGCAAAGCTGGGACAATACCATGTGGTCTGTGAGAATGACCATCAAATGCAGTCAGAAGAGTGGTAGATGGAACAACTTTGGGAGATCCAATCGTCTTCCAACATGTGAGAGACATCACACATGTGGAAACACCCTCATCAACAACCGTCCGAAAGATGTTGCACTTCCGATACGATGATTTAATATGAAAAGCCATATGATGGGGGAGTCTCTTTTTAAAATTAGACATATCAAATGTAATCATAAGAGAATTTTTTGGATCAATAGCCCCAATGGCAGTGAGCAAAGCACTGCACTGAGCCAGACAAGACTGGAGCACCTCTAAAGCCGACATGGCACAAGGACTCTGTGCCAGATCTTCCACAATAGAGTAGTTCTGGGCAGCCCTTGCATTTGGATTAATCTTTGAACGCTTAGTAGATGCTTTGGGCATCCGAGGTATAGGCTCAAAAGTAGGCCTCGTAATATGAAGCAGCTCAGTAGCATCGGGAGCACCCTTAGCTCTCGAAGACTCTTCTTCGCCATAATCACGGGATCTCGTAGCGACATCCACGTGAGCACTCATCATGAATATGTTTGATGGAATTTCCCCTTCCTGGGTGCCCCCAGAGGAAGCCCCAGGATTTTGATTCGCGCCAACAACTAGTTGTTGCCCTTGGGGAAAAGGGTTTGTCAACACAGCCTGGGAACTAGAAGAACCCTGTTGAGCTAACAAGCACTACGCATCCTGAATTTTAGGGCAAAGGTGTGTAAGGTGGTCTCCAATACATAACTTGCATGGAAACTTCACTTTCTTTTTATCCTTTGGACCCTCACCAACATGATCGTTGGTTATTCGCATTACCCTTCCCATTCTTGCCCTTTTTCTTATTATTTCGTCCCTTCTTCCTCCCTTCGGATTGTTGATTTCCTTTGGGATCGGAAGTTTGGACAGCGTTTATCGACAAAGATTGGGAAGGCGATGACTCAGCAGGCACAGCCTTACCAGAAGGAGCAGATTGTATAAACAACTGCTGCAATTGAGTAAGCAGGCTAGCTGCACCACTATTGATCGACCCAATAAGTCCATCACCATGAGGACCAGGCTTAGTTTTGGATAAATCTAATTTGGAGCGAGGAGCATTGGGCAAATATTTATGGAGGACCCCAGACTGAGAATATATCAGTTCCAACTGCTGGGACCTAAAAATGGCATGTTCCTCTGAAAATACCCCAGACAGGGATACATCTTTAGAAATGTCTGACTGCAGAGATTTCAGAAACCATTCCAAAAGGAATTCTCCTGGAATATGAGCTTTAATAAGCCTCTTCCTTCTCCGCCATTCCTGAATGTGATCAGAAATGTGGGTTGCGTCGTCCTGCTTAAAATTAGCTACGAGTTCAGTCCCAGCGTCATATCGGACAGGAAACTGGAAATGGTTTATAAATGTAACAGCCAGTTCTCCAAATGTAGCAAAACTGCCCCCAGTTAGCTCAATATACCATTTGGCAGCGTTTCCAGTTAGGGTGCATTGAAACAATCTCAACCTAATCGAATCATCGATCAGAGAGTTAGAAGAGCACCATAAATGGAAAGTGGTGATGTGGTCAGCCGGATCCTCTCCATTCTTGCCTTCAAACTTTGGAATGTCTGAAGGTAGTTTGGTCGGGACCGGAGGCCACCCCGGATTGTACCGATTCGGATCATTCGTCAATTTCGACAGATCTGGCAAGTTTAACGTTGCCAGAAAAGGTAAATGAGGCCGAGCCTGAGGATTCCATCCTTGATGGGATGGATTCCCAACATTCTGAAAAGAATACCCTGGATTTGATGAGGCACCAGGTTGCCAGAAAGAACTCGTATAAAAAGGATAAGAACCTCCTCCCCACGCAGAGTTACCAAAGACCGGACCAGTTCCCCCACCTGAAGTATTGAATGAAGAGGAAAGCCCCTGATAGGGGTTCCAGGCATTAGAAAGAGGGGAAAAAGTCTGATAAGCACTCGACAAAGGGAAAGAAGCATTCCCTTGGTGACCAGCGTAAAACTGATTCCCTGCCCCCGCTGTAGTAAATACAGGGTTCCATCCTGTAAAAGTAGTCGAATTCTGACCTCCAGACCAAGGGTTGAAACTTTGAGTCTGAGAAGTAAATGGAAAGGACCCTAAAGAAGGATATGAACTAGGAATATGTCCAGTTCCGAAGGGGAACCCTTGAAAAGAAGCTGATCCACTAGCCATGGAAGACATGGGTGTAGATCCAGCTGCAGCAGCGGAAAAGGAAAAAGGAGGAATCCCACTAGTGGGCATTCCAAAACAGAAGGGACCAGATTGGGAAGCATGTGCTTGGGTGAAACCAGAGCCAAACACAGCAGCACTAGAAGCAATTGAAGATATAGCAATAGTGCCCCCTCCTTCAACAGAAGCAGGAGTCTGAATGCCTGCAGCACTCACAGCAGAAGCCGCGTTCCCAGTCGTGGCCATCGAAAGGTATGTATAATAAGGAGGATCTTCCGGTCTCTTTGACTCGGGTCTGATGTATTCAACTACGAACGGATAATCAGGAGGAAGAGGAGATGGAAGTGACTCTGAGGGTTCAGACACTTCCTCTACCTATACTTCTTCTTCCTGCGGAAATAATACTCGCGAGGTGAGCGGAGCGCTCCTCTCGGAACCAACACCAGAATCAGCTATGAAACCTTCAGACCCTTGTGGAGGATCTCTCTCCACTGCATCAGATGTCACAGGGTGATACTCACCTGCTAAACTACTCCTACGCCTTCTTGAAGAAGGCTCTGAACTCTCGGGGGATAACCCCCGGATTCTCCTCGATCGACGAGGCGCTTGATCAGCCACTTTAACAAATTTTAATTAGACTCAAAAAATATAAAGCTAAGCAAGCTAGGAGCAAAGAGCACTCACTACAAAAAATAATCCCTGAGATACAATCAAGCAAACAGCCTTCAGGTATTTCCGCTCCGGGTGATTAGGACCGGACACCAAAATACAAGAAAGCGAAGAATAGGACCTCCTGAAAGTAGTCTGGGATAATTACGGCCCAGGCCTACTAGCGAAGGTAACAAAAATAGTTATGCCGACCTCCTAACAACAGCCTTTGTCGGCACAAGTACCGAAGCTTCGCAAGGGCACCCCCTAGAAGTACTGCTGGAAGTGATACAATGTCTGCCTCAGGTACCACGGGTATTCCCCCCCGCAGTCACCTATGTGGAACCTAGGAATGGAAACTATGGGCACCAATCCATGTCAAAATCTGAGTGGAACGGTCTTGAGGTCAGATCCAGCAAATCAGAGAGGGGGTATCTCTCTTCTCGGCCTTCACTTCCCCTCGCGCTTGACTCTCTGGAGGAGAGCTTTCCCGGTCCACCTAACGGAGTTGGATTTCACTCAATTAATCAACTTCTATGTTTTGTTTGAGCGGCCTTGGAGAGTTAACTCTCCACTCACCTAATCCAAGGCCCTACAACCTAGCTAGTTGGTGTATGACACTTAAAAAACTTGCTAGTTGCTTTTAAATTATAGCGCTTATTTTAATCGGCTGTTATGTTAAGTCAAAGGGATACGGAAATGAAACTTGTGGTGTTTTGACGCAGAAAAGAAATTAATAAAAACCAAACTACATGCAAATGCAGTAATTGTCTTTCGATGAAAAGCAACTTCTACACAGGTTCTATGAGACTAAAAAAATTTATTTTTCTTTTCAGATAACAAACTCACACTCGCAAAAACTATGAAAATGACTAAATGCTTAGGTGCACCTGATGAAAATCACTAAGAGCATGCAAATTCTAAGATGCAAAATATACTAAAGCAGAGAGAAATTTCCCAAAGATCCTTCAGTTTTATCTCTTTTTGGTTGTCCAGAAAGCTAGTTCCCGAAATCAGAAACTCTTAGTATAAAGACACCAAAAACGCTTGAAACAAGAGGAAGAAACCAATGACAATTCCTTTCCAAAATCAAGTCAAAAACCAAGGGCAAGAAATATCAACAAAGCTTCAACAGATATAACGAAACGAAAACAAAAATGCAAAACAAAAGAAAACAACAAAACAAAATGTTTTTTGAGCTTTTGAATTTTATAAAAAGAAGAGCTCGAAAAGACCAAGAAAAACTATCAAATCCCAAGCCAAACAACTCTGAATTTCAAGCAAAAACTTCAAAAACGCTCCAAATTTTATAGGGCTAGCTAGTAGCAAGATTTATATGAGCAAAAGAAGACAAGAAACTCAGCAACTCAGCCTAGACGAGTAGTACAACCTTGCAGCAAACAAAAACTTCAAAGAACCAAGAAAGACTCTTCAAAAATTGCAACAAGACCTAGTCAACTGAACTCAAGAAAACCAACCAAGAAATGGGCAAAAATCGTAGTGCAAAGCAAGACACAAAGGTAGGAAAGAGTAAATGAGCAGAGGCTCTCTGTTCTGATAAAGCAGAACAGCCAAGAATCCCCAGGAAGAGATCTTGGTACTCGAACCAGAAATGCAAGCACAAGAAACAAGATTTTCCAAATAAGCTAGTTTTCAACCAAACAAGAGAGAGAAAAGACCAAATACCACTTTCTACAAAATCCAGAGGATACAAAGACACTACAGGAATAGGCCTCCACAAGCAGACAGGACTAAAAAGCCAAGAAATCCAAAATTTCAAAATTCACCCAGGCATACGCTACTTGACAGTTTGGAAACAAGCGTGCATACGCAACTGTGTTAAAGGAAACCCGCGTATACGCGACTCCCTTTAACAAAAAATGTGTGTATACGCGTCTGTGTACAGACAAACCCACGTATGAAAAGGTAAATAATAAAAAATAAAAAAGATTCAAGCCTAGATAAGGAACCAGGTCTTCAGTCTGACTGAGAAAGAGTTAACTGGACTGGAAATAAAAGTTAAAACTGTTGGAAACCTATCAAACAGTTGAAACCACCTAACAGGGGAATCACAAAAATGCGTTCCCCAGTGGAGTCGCCAGTTCTGTTTCGGGGAAAATCACCCTAGAGGTTTGTTGGGTCAAAACCTCCATAGAGCAGGGCATGCCATTCAGAAGGACTCACACACAACCATACTTAAATGCTAAAAACTAGATAACAACGATAGCAGAACTCACCCGTAGTCCTACGTTCGATGTAGATCTCGCGGGGTCCAAACCCCCAGCAACCCTTCTTCCTCCTTCAACCTGTAAAACGAGAAAGAACATGCACGGAAACCTAGTTGTACAGCATATATTTCTCCTAAACGTTAGTGTAATCCATGTGAAATATGATATAAACGATAATAACTGCTTAATAATCAATATTTTCACATATACAAATAGATACTAACACAGAAGTTCAGGAACAAGATGGTTCTTCATTATTATGAACAACATGTACAGAAATAAAGAGTGGAGAGATCACCTGAATCCTTCCATGATCTTCGAGCAGACCGTCGTCTGGATCTGTCCCGCCCTTGCCTCGCTAAGAAACTTTCAAGATTTGTGCACTCGAGATGGCATATAAACGAATGAACATCTCCAGGAAACAAGGGTTTCCTGTATAAATCTGGGAAAGTGCAGGAGGCACGGGAATTTAGACTTGAATTAGGATTCCAACAGAGTATAATGTCTATAAAATTTATCTCTCCCTTAGGCCATGCACATGAGGGGCTTTTATACTCCCTCAAAGTAGTTTCAATCAGTTGGAAACAGTTGGCCACGTGCTGGGGTGGTTGAACTACTGGAGTAACCATCAGCCCAGCCCGAAAATAGGGATTTTTTATATATTTTTTTAATGGTTTTAATGGCATACGCGGAAAAGTACATGTGGACTTGCGTATGCACGCGGAAAATTCTGGGCATACCCGCGTATGGGAATTTTAACACTGTTTTTTAGTGAATTTGTTCAAGTCTGTAGGAATGGGTGCCCAAAGCCATAAAGACAATCATGAATCACCTGAGGGTGAAAAAGGATGCTATAACAAGGCTGATCTTGTAAGGGTTCAACCAGATCGAGCCCTAACTCCTTATACCTTGCCCTCGTTGGGGACATGCAAAGAAGAATAGAGAAAGACCAAACCGCTCTGATACCACTGATCTATATTTATACAAGAATGCAACAGAATACGAATATAAGCATAAATACAAAGATGCAGTGGAAATAACACCTCATTTAATTAATATCAAATAATTGAAATATGCGTACAGACACAATGGAAATAAACTAGCTAGGGAAATGGTAACTTATCTCTGAGAAGAGATGTGACAGCTACATGCCTCTAAATTGTGTTACAATGAGGCTCGATGGCCTATTTATTATTGAGAAACAATGGAAAACCTAAACATCCAAAAACCTAACCCTAGGAGATGAAGCACCAAAACTATGGGCCTCATTTGGGTAAATTGGTACTTCAACTTCCCCGAGACGTAACTTTGGCATACGATCTATGTTTGATGTGTACAATACCTCGTTAGAAATATATATCCAAGGAATACAACTTTTGATGTGAGAAATATCAATCAAAAACCCATGTTGCTCTTGGTTTTCCCAAAAAACATTGTTTAGGGCCTCAAAACAGCTTCAAAAGTTCAGGACCCAAAAAAACTGTTAAAAATAGTAAATTGTCCTACAATTAAGGAAACTGAAAAACTAAAAGAAACAATGGTGAGGACCCAAGTGGAATATGCGGGTGGCCACCAATATCCATCTAGATCAAAAAACCCCAAAATGGATTTTTTTGTCAATTCTAGTAGAGTTTTCCATCAATCGAAATGAAGATTGTTGTTAGAAGTCAAGGTTCCACCCATGCAAATTTCTAGCCTAGGTCTATGCGTTTTTCAGAAATTTTCTTTGTATATGGTATTCT
>CM076578.1:1369480656-1369694579 GCA_034641835.2 Pinus albicaulis
TTGGCCTAGAAGGAGTTTGAGAAATATTTCAAGAGTAAATACCTATCTGAGAGGTATTATGATAGTAAATACAAGGAGTTCTATGAACTCAATATGGGGAAATTTCATATGAAGAATACACCTCCAAATTCCTAAAGCTGCTAAGATACGTGACTTCCATCAAGGAGGAAAAGGAAAAAGTCTAGAGATATATTAGTGGACTTCCATCGAACTTCAGGGACCGAACTGAGTTCATTGTACCAAAAATTCAAGATGATGTAATCAGGAAATTGAAGTTATGTTGTGAACAATTAAAATAAATTTTGAAGGGTGAGGCTGATTAGAAGTCGAAAGGAAATATAGAATATAAAGGAAATGGGCACAGAAATAATTGGAGGTTGCAAGCCACACGAAAAATGAAAATGCAACCTCAGTCAACCAAGGTGGACCCTATCCAAGGTTCAATGCATCAAATAGAGGCTGATATACTTAGAATACAGGAGAAGATACCAAAGGCTATGGAGGAGGACCCTTTAAGTGCTAGATTTGTGGAGAGAATCACCTAAAAAGGGATTTCCCACAATGAAAAAAATATGGTTCGAGGCTATACAATGTTTAGGAAGCCAAGATAATTTGGGATGTGGCTCAAAATGTGCCCATGATCTATGTTGTCATGGATAACATACAAGATAACCACCAGGAATCCATTATTGAGATGGAAGGTATTATTTGTAATTAGAATGCCTCTGTTTTACTTGATCGATGATCAAATTTTAGCTACATTAACCTAGTAGTTGTTTAACGTGCAATCTGGCCAAAGAAATGCATAAGGTATCATGGTTGGTTCAGCTATCCATAGGAATGAAAAGGAGAGTGGAGCACATGGTAAAATCATTTCCACTTTTGCTAAGAGCTATGTCTATAGCAGCAAATTTTAACTTGTTACATTTGGTTGCATATGATGAATTTCTAGGGTTGGATTGGTTGGTCCTTCATAGTATAAAGGTATACTATTTTGAGAATTTGATTAAATTCCTCTGTTAAAGCGATGAAGATACTTGCGTTGTGAGGTAAGTGAAATCATATGTCAGTTAGACTGAATATCACAATGCATGCTAAGAGAATTTGCAAGAAAGGATGTCAAATGTTTGTTGTGCAAATTTATAGCAGTGTCGAATATGGTAGTTGAAACAACCTATTAAAACACCTGGTCTTGAAGCAATTTCAAGAGGTATTTCTAGAGGATATTCTTGGTTTACCTTCAAATAGAGAAGAATATGTATTTATTGATTTTTTACTCGACACAACACTGGTATATAAATCTCAATAGAGGATGAGCGCCCCATAATTAATAGAGATGAAGTTACAACTCAAATAAATTTGGACAAAGGCTATATTAGGTCGAGTGTATCAGTATAGGGAGAATCAATCTTATTTGTGAAAAATAAGAGTGGCACTCTCATATTGTGCATATATTACATGAATCTTAAAAAGTTCGCCATCAATAATAGATACCCCTTGTCGTGAATTGATGACTTGTTTAATAAATCGTAGGGAGAAGTAGTCTTTTAAAAGATCAATTTATGATCTGGGTATCACCAGGTGCACATTAAGGATGAAGATATATATAAGAGAGCCTTCAGAACAAGGTATGGGCATTATGAATTTGAGGTTGTTCCCCTTGGGGTTACTAATGCACCTTCTACTTTCATGTTCCTAATGCATAATGTGTTGATTCCTTACTTGGACAAGTTTGTGTTGGTTTTCATGGATGATAACTTGGTTTACTCAAAAAACAATGAGGAGCACGAGGAACACTTAGTTGATGTGTTATATTTGTTGAGGGAGTTTTGGTGAGGTAAATCCCCTCTGCGGACAAAGGCGATCCCACTGGCCCTAGAGTGGGTCTAGCCACAAACGAGACAGGCTATGACATCAAGTCCTAGTTAAGAATGGACAAATACTTGGTATATCACTTACCGTAGTTCATGCGCTATTGTGTCGTCCGGAAGAATGGCTGCCTCTCGCTCCTGATTCAACAGATCATGATCCGCTCGTTCTCATGCCCGGATACCTGCACATACACAAGAAACGAAGACGATACACAACATACTATTTCGCATTCCTAACTATCAGTCAGTCAAAGAAGACTAAAACAAATGCGTCAAATAAACATAACACAGAGATGGAATCAATACCATAGTCGAGTATATTGATTTAAAGAAGGAAGAGTACAACTAGGCTTCGACATTGTGATCTCCTCCAGCAGGATTCTAGTGGAGCACGTCTCACAAATCTCGTCAGGAATTCAGACGGGGCTCTCTCTATGGAATCCTCCTTGGTTCGACCTTCTCTATAGCGATTACTCAGCTATAATATCTCTTCTCCAAGTTCAGCTTCTCGGCTACATGCTCAGCTAGCTTTTGTAAAGGGAGAAGGACTGTTTATATAGAGGGAGAAGGAGAGGTTAGGATCCCTATAATCATGGGGGGAGTCTTATCCTCCAAGAATGTTCCATCAACCATTTCCTAAAGGAAGAGATCCGTGGATTATCGAGTTTAACCACTTGCAATGAGTCATTCCTAAGGTGGTTAAAGGAAACTTCCACCTCCAATTTATTTAAAAACATTCCAAAAAAGGCTGGCACGGGCACAAAAAAGGGACAGAGCGCCAACTGGCACGGCCTCTAGTGAAAATCTTCCCCATTGGCGAGAGGGGTGAACTAGCTACTTGAGCCAATGCCAAAACATAGGTTTTTGAGTGCTTTCTGAGGAAATGTTCAATAGGAGAAATCATGTCCTGATGCAGAAGGATGAAAAGAAGGTATTTGCAGAGTATGACACTGCTCATAGGTCACGAGAAAGACCCTCCAATATGTGAGGTGATGGATTGCAGGGACGGTGACAAAATGTTGTGTAACAGATGCCCCCTAAAGCATGACGTCTGAGAGAGAGGGAGGGGTGAAATTATTTATGAGAACGTGTTCAACCAAAACACTATTGTTGGAAAACCTGCAAGTACGAATACAACTAATACATCTGATACATGACATGTGGCATGGGCGCAGCCATCCATAAGAGAGTATATAAACAATGAGATCTGAGGTATGGACACAGCCATCTAGCAGTAGGGATCAATAAATAGACTCAGGTATGGTCACAGCCATCCAATCAAAAGAGTCATACAATAAGTCATAATAATCCACAGAGAACCCGCAGCCTCGATTTCATCAAACAAAACCCAGGGTCTTGCGCTCCATCTCGACTCGAACATAGTAAAAATTTGAGCATGTGAATACGTGAGCTGGAGTCAAACATGCAAGAACATCATCTGATTACCAGCCAATGATGAAAGTTGTTAACAGACGCGAGAGAAACCACCAATAATGACAATGGCTCTCAAGGTACAAAAGGTACAATCCACGGCATGTGAACAATGTTCTGACATCGAACACCCACAGAGTCAATCGATCGAAGGCCAATGATGTGGACCTCACATTGAGTGCGAAGAACCTGCCATTGAGGCATGCAGGCTCCAAGGTACCTGAAGGGAGTCTCTAGACCAACTTCCTAGATAATGAGTTGGAGTCGACATGAAGTGACCTTGATCTAAGGTGGGTCATAATGTTTCCCACATCATCGACATGAGAAAGAGGAATATGATGTTTGTGAATCAAGACCAACAGAGAATCAGAGGGAGGTTGAAAACTGCAGAGGCAAACTTCTCTTGAACATATTGGCGGCACGACACTGGATTTGGCAGTATTTGACATCAAGGGATCTGAGGTCATGGTGACGTGGAAAATAGAAAATGAGCGGTCAAAAGAGATTACCCAAACCCATGGAGGCAAACAAATAATGAGATGAGACGTCCCCAACCTGACACGAATACAAACAAGTGCCATGTTCAAGAACGACATACTGCCAACACAACTACAATCTTGGTTCCATTTTCCCCCACCATTTCTGGAGAGTACCCCAATTATTTTTGAAAACAAGCTTGAAGGGGATAGCATGTGCTTGCGATATAAGTTTGTCCTTCGGAAAAATCCAACCTAGTACATTTTACGAGCCCTAGGAAGGAGGAACTCGAGTGACTTCATGACGACAGAGTCCGATGTCATCAGTTTTTAACGAGTCTGACAAAGGGAGAACTTGGTATCTTTTCATATTTAGAGAGTTTGAAAAGAAGGCGGAAAAGAAAACTTCAGTAGTCCCTTTTCGTAGATAGTCTCACAGATCCGAAAAGGTAGAAAACTGTGTCTGAGAGAACCTCTTACTCATGATCAGCTAAGGTATTCCTTTTTCGTAAATAATCTATCCCAGCCTGAAAAAGGGGTAAACGTATACTGGGTAGATATCATTTCATAGCCAATTTAACAAGTTCAAAACGACAAGTGACTCGGCAATCTTTTCAGTTTTAGAGAGTCATAAAAGAGCTGAAAGGTGACTCCACCTGGAGGAATGAGTGGTATTAAGGGTATCTACTGGTTTCGTAATGGTGGAACTACTCAGAACAGGTAAAGGTCAAGAGGCTGGCTAACAAGACCACTCATTGCAATGGTTCCTCGGGAATGGGTGAAACAACCAAGTGAAGGCATATGATCTACCAAGCAGATAGTGACAATGGAGTGAGAAAACCAAGGCTCATCTGGCAAAAACAGGCTGATAAAATGGCAATCACAAGAGGTAAAATGGGAATGGTTTCATTTTTACACAATCTTGAAATCAGGAAACTCTACTTGAAGTTGGTTTCATTTTTACACAAGCTTGAAACAAAGATGAACTATGCTTGAAACCAGTTTCATTTTTACACAAGCTTGAAACTGAAACAAACTATGCTTGAAAAAGTAAGCATGCCCCCAGCATGGTGACTCAATTCGAGGTACATGCCCCCCAAGCTTCATTCCATATGAACGGCAGATGGAGTGAAGGTTCAAATTACGAGATCAATAGAAAGACTCGACTGGGATTTTACGAGATCTTATCAAAGACTCGAATTGAACGGGAACATGTTTCATTGTTTTAACGAGGTTTACACATTAAAAGAACTATCCTCATGACACCTTGTTTCATTTTTTAAGGAGCTTAACACAATAAAAATGAACTCTGCTCTGAAGAGGTTTCATCATGATGAATAATAATTCATGGCTTCCAAGAGTTCCTCACCGGATGGGAGAACAACATCTCGGAAATCAAGACCCAATGCCCCCAGCACACGATGCACAATGGTACCACCACTGACTGCAGGCACAGGACATGTAACCACATAATTAACCTATGGTAATGATAAAACTGGCAGATAAAGACCCGGAAGGGATGATGGTAGACCAGATGTCATGTCAGGATCGATGAATGAAAGTTATTCAATGGTCAGGATCCGACCTTTGTGTGGAAAAAGGATCACAGGAAAGAGGGAGGAGACAACTGCCCCCATGACATAAATATTGTCACGCCCCAAGAGGAAATTGAAATCTAAGGGGCCTGGAACAACCATCACATCTATATGGATGGTTTTCCTTCCCAAAGTAACAGGAAACTTCGGAAGGATCCCTAATGGTTGACTGGTTCCTCTGTTAAAAGCCAACAGATTCTGGGTAACAGGCATAAGCGGTGGAGAACCAAAAGCTTGCCAAGAAGTTGAATACATAATACTAACAGACACGCCTTCATCGACAATAGTGTTGGGTACAACCAAATCAAAGGTTTGTACCGTTATCTCGAAAGGCACATAAGACAGAAGGTGGTAGCCGGCGAATTGAATCCAATCAAAGGAAGCGACCAGACTACTTGGAGGGGATACCATCAAACTAATATGGTTTTACCCCAATGTTACCAGAGCAAGAGGAGCACTCTCCTAGACTTCCATCATGGGAGTAGGAGGAGCAACTTCTTGGACTACAGGGACGGAAGAATCTTTCTCCAAGTCCAAAGAATCTGATGAAACAAGAAGAACGTGGGGGGGATGATATCCACTCTCAACGGAAAAGACCTGATGGACCATAGATGGGTTCAGATTGACTGATTCCTCGACCAATGGTTGGTCGGGAACAGATTCCTGAATTTGAATTCCCGAGGGAGCGGGATCGAGCAAGGATGACGCTTGACCGATCATGGAATAAACTAGCGGAGGACTCAAAGAAAGCTTCTGATAACGAACCAGAAGGCAGGGTGCAGAAAGAGTAGGGTTGTCCAAGACTCCTTTGGCTTCATCCATATACGGACAAAGGTGAATGGGATGATGCCCTTCACACAACTTATAGGGATTGGTAATATTGCCCTGTTTTTTATGAGTCTTATCAGAGCTAGTCAAAGATGTGCTAGCAACATGACTTCCAGAAGCCAACAGAAACGGCAGACGGCCGTCAAACCATGCGTCAAGTACCTTGGGAATGCTAGGGCAATCTCGAATCATATGGTTACCTTTACAGAGCATGCAAGGGAATTTGACTTTCTGTGGAAGCTTGGATGGTTCTGCAAGGGAAGGTTTCTTAAGCACAATAGCTGCAGTATTAGTCTCTCGCTTATCTGACTTCTTCTTCTTTGTCTTCTTCTTATTCTTCTTAGCCACCTGGTTACTAGAATCCAGAATTTCACCAGCCGAAGTAGAAGAGGAGGACGAAGAAACAGGAAAATAAGGGGAAAGGTCCACCTTAGAAGCAACATGATGTTGTTCTGGTGGAGGAGATGGTTGTATGGTGGACGGAACACTTGGGACCACCGAGGCTGAAAATAACCATACAGGCAACCCAACAGTTAACCCAGGTAGGGACAATGCTGCCATATAAGGAGCACCAACATTCCTAAAAGCAGGAAAGGACCAGGATTCCCTTCGGAAGGGATTCCTGGGTTAGTGAACTCCGGAAACGTTGCCATCAGAAACAACTTTAAAACAACACCCTAAGGAAACTAACTTTAACCAGGAATATTTCGTGGACAGTTGATTTTTAAGACATTGAAACAAAATTCTGTCGTTTCATATTTTAAGAGTCAAGAAACAGGAAAAAGGTGACTCTATCACTTTCAGGTTGAAAGGAGCATGAAAGTACAAGTGCTCGATGATATTTTCAAATTTATGGAGTCAGTAAATATCGAAAATGAATGCTCAGGTAGTCTAGGTAAAAGAGTGTACCAGGTTCCCGTGAACTGCCATATACACCTTAGTTATAAAATGAAAGAAGAATCAACCAAGGACTTGACATACGTGCAGGTAGTCTCCCCGAATGCTGTGTTCGGTGTATCACGGTTACAAGGCGGCAAACTTGGCTTCCTACGGATAAAAGGATTGCAACCTAGAGGGTATCCATTTATATACTCGACGATACGGGGAGCACAAGTCAGTACTAGCGTTGTCTGAAGCCAGATGGAGAGTGACAACTGCTAGGTTTTAAGACGCCAGAACACGTCTCTAACTTAGACCACTAAATTTTTCGTTAAGTTTCAATGTTGCCTTAGGTTAATTGAATAAATTTTAAGTTGATCTTGTATTTATGTTTCAACTCCGAGGTCTTATCGAATGTTGAATCTCACAAATCCATGAATGCAAGCTACATGCCACAAAATACCATTTTGTTCAATGAAGAGCTATCTACGAGAAGGTTAGGAATTTCAAGTGATAGCAAATAATGAGAACACACAGAGGCATTCACTATAGAACTTGATGCAAACTAATGAGAACAAGAAATCTTTCCTAGAATGCCCAATGTTAGTTATGCGAAAGATTTTTCGATCCTACAATGCAAACAAAAATGCAAGTACAAAATATTTTACTTTTTATTTTTTCAATGTAATAGAGCAAATAGTGCACTAAATAACATGAAAAACAAATCTTCACACTAGTTAGAGAATGTTAATGCTAGATTCGAAGTGAAACAATTCAATCAACTCACAAGCAAACAAAACCAAAACTCAAACCAATGTCACAATCTCTCACATCAAAGAAAGATGTCGAAACGGACCCATACAAGAAATGTGAGCTATGCTTGGAGTGATAGGAAGAATAACTGAATGAAAGAGACAAGACTCACTCCAGACTCATTTCACCAAAAGCAACCACTCAAAACAGATCTAGGGAGATGAATGCAATCAAGCAAATAATGAAGGTGACCACGAAACAAGAGACCCAAACTCCTACAGGAGGCTCAGCATATCAAAGCACTAGAAAGCCCTAAGGCCATGATGCTGAAATAAATGGATAAAAAACTGAAGGAAGAAGGCTGATCACAATCACAAACAAACCCAAAGCATTCAAATCAAGTCAAGAAAGCACCCATAGACACCAGGATGGACCAAAAACTCCAAAACAGGGAAAACCCTAGCACCTACAGGAATTGGCACGACTGTCTGGCTGTAATCTGCGCCAGACACGGGATGGCGCGGGTGATAAACTGGCAACACGCGCCAGTGGGCGTGACTGTCAGGCTGGAAACCGTGCCAATCAAGCCAACCTTGAAAAGATGAAAATTTTGGAAAAACAGAGGTCAGATCTGATCCTCTAGGGCTAAACAGGGGCCTAAGACTCAGAAAAACAACCAGAAAAGGAAAGTTAAGCAAGGAAAGACCAAGAAGAAGATCTACTAGATGAAATAAAAACTCGCACTGATCCCCAACGAAGTCGCTAATTTTTTGGTGAGGTAAATCCCCTCTGCAGACAGAGGCAATCCCACTAGCCCTAGAGTGGGTCTAGCCACAAACGAGACACGTTATGACATCAATTCCTAGTTAAGAATGGAAAAAGACTTGGTAGATCACTTACCATAGGTCCTACATTGTTGTGTTGTCCGGAAGAATGGCTGCCTCTCGCTCCTGATTTGACAAATCAGGATCCACTCATTCTCACGCCCGGATACCTACACATACACAAGAAATGAAGACGATACACAACATACTATTTCGCATTCCTAACTATCAGACAGTCGAAGAAGACTAAGTCAAATGCGTCAAATAAACATAACACAGAGATGAAATAAATACCATAGTTGAGTATATTAATTTAAAGAAGGAAGAGTAAAACCATGCTTCGACGTTGCGATCTCCTCCAGCAGGGTTCCAGCGGAGCACGTCTCACAAAGCTCGTCAGGAATTCAGACAGGGCTCTCTCTATGGAATCCTCCTTGGTTCGACCCTCTCTATAGCAATTACTCAGCTATAATATCTCTCTTCTCCAAGTTCAGCTTCTTGGCTACATGTTCAGCTAGCTTTTGTAAAGGGAGAAGGCCTGTTTATATAGAGGGATAAGGAGAGGTTAGGATCCCTATTATCATGGGGGGAGTCCTATCCTCCAAGAATGTTCCATCAACCATTTCTTAAAGGACGAGATCTGTGGCTTTTCGAGTTTAACCACTTGCAATGAGTCATTCCCAAGGTGGTTAAAGGAAAATTTTGCCTCCAATTTGTTAAAAAACATTCCAAAAAAGGCTGGTGTGGGCACAACAAAGGGACAGAGTGCTAGCTGGCACGGCCTCTAGTGCAAATCTTCCCCATTGGCACGAGGGGTGAACTAGCTACCCTCGCCAATGCCAAAACATAGGTTTTTGAGTGCTTTCTGAGGAAATTTTCAATAGGATAAATCATGTCCTGATGCAAAAGGATGCAAAGAAGGTATTTGCAGAGTATGACACTGCTCACAGGTCATGGGAAAGACCCTCCAATATGCGAGGCGAGGGATTGCAAGGATGGTGACAAAATGTTGTGTAACAGGGAGCACAAGATTTACACTAAGCTCAGCAAGTGTGATTTCTTTCAGTCTCAGATACAGTATTTGGGACATATTGTCTCAAAGGAAGGTGTGGTGATTGATCCAGAAAATACTAAAAAAATTATGGAATGGTCAACACCAAGGAATGTGAATGAAATTAGAAAATTCATGCAACATGTAGGGTAATATAGGAAATTTATTAAGAATTTCTCCAAGATTTGTTATCCAATCACAATGTTGCAAAATAAGGGGCACGTGTTTGAATGGATATCAGAGTATCTGTCAAGCTTTGAGTAGTTTAATAGGTTACTTACTAATGCACCAATGTTAAGAATAACATACCTGGACAAGGATTTTGTGGTTTTCACAGATGCCTACGATAAAGGACTTGGTGGAATCCTGATGCAGGAAGGCCAAGTGGTGTTTTATGAGTCAATAAAACTAAATTATCATCAGCAAAGTTATGTGACTCATTATTTATATTTTCCTACCATTATTTATACATTGAAGATGTGCAGACATTATCTCCTCGACGATAAATTCACTTTGATGACAAATCATGGAGGCATGAAGTATTTATTTGATTGACCTAAATTAAATGTCAGGAAAGAAATATAGTTGGCCACAATTATTGATTTTTATTTTTATAATAATTACATCAAAGGAAAATAAAATAGTGGTTGATACACTCAATGGAATATTGCAGTCACACCATAAATTAGCCATAAGTTCTTGTGGGACTGATCTCCATGAAACAATTAAAATTGTAGGAAAACACGATGAAACGTATAAACAATTAAAAGAAAATCTATAGCAAGAGTCTGAAGGTGAGAAATATAAGATATTTTATCTCATAGAGGATGGACTGATCAGATTCAAAAATAGAATATATGTGCCAAATGAGAGCAGCTTAAAGAAGCTCATATTAAAATAATTCCATAAAAAAATCATATTTGGGTCATCAAAGCTACCAAAAGATGTTAATCACCATTAAGAAATTGTATTATTGGTTGGGAATGAAGAAATAGGTGGCTGATTTTATTGGTTTTCAGCAAGTAAAATTTGAATGCAAGCACCCAACAAGTTTTTTATAGCCTATTCCAATTCCGGAATGGAAATGGGAAGTAATTTCAATAGATTTTACTACAATATTTCCATGTACATCCAAACAACATGATGCCATCATGGTTGTGGTAGACAAATTGAGAAAGGTAACTCACTTTGTAGCCATAAAATCCACTCATATAGTGAGTGATGTGGCTCAATTTTTCATAAAATAAGTCATTATATTACATGGAGTGCTAAATAAAATAATCACAAACCAAGATGAAAAGTTTACTTCAAAGTTTTGGAAGTAATTATTCATTGGTCTAGGGAAAAAATTGGCATTTAGAACAACATACCATCCACAAATAGATGGGAAGACTGAGAGGACAAACACAATTCTTGAGGAAATGCTTATAATGTATGTGATGCACCACCCCAGGATGTGGGAAGAGTTTCTTCCACTTGTGGAATTTGCTTACGATAATGGTTATAAATAATCCTGAAAGATTATTCCATTTGAGTTTCTTTATGGGAGGAGGTGCAATACTCCTATCATCTGGAGTGATCTAGTTAATAGGGTCCTCATTGGGCCTGATATTCTTAGAGAAATGGAACACTAAATGGTAACCATCAAGTATAATTTAAAGGTGGCCCAAGATAGGTAGAAGATATGTGGACCATCATAGACTGAATAATTAATTTGAAGTAGGGGAGAATGTCTATCTACGAGTTAGACCCAATAAGAGCTCTCTGAAAATTGGGTCTTGTGCCAAGTTGGCACCATGGTTTTATGAGCCATTTCAAGTGCTTTAAAGGATAGGGAAAATGGCCTATAGGTTGACCTTTCCACCAAAAGTAAAAGTTCATAATTTTTTTCAGGTTTCTTTACTCAAAAAGTATTACAGATGTTAATAATGTGATTTATTGGTCAATGTTACAAGTAAAACCAAAGGGAGAGTTCTAGCCATAACCTCTGTGCATCTTAGATCAAAGGCATCTCACACTTTGGAATCGAGTAATTTAGTAATTCAAGGTGTAGTGTAGGCACTTTGGGCCCAAGGAAGCCACATGGGATATGGTTGATTATATGCGGGAAGCATGTAAAAAAAAATGGTTAAGCAAATGTAAATTTTTTTGTAAATGATTGTACAAAGTTGTGTATATAAAGCTCATGGTGATTTTTTTCTTTGTTTACAGCATGTTATTTTTTTGTTTAGATATATAACATCAAGTAAAATTTCCCTCCAAGGGGGTGGGATTTGTGACATCCCCTGATTAATTCCCATATTGTAAATATTATAATCATATTTTTTGGAATTAATTGACTCAAATATTGGAACATAGATTCAGAGCTTTGGGGCAATATATTGCTTGGGAAAATAAGAGGATGTTGGTTATTTAATGTCGGTATGGGAAATTGAATAGGTTGCATTAAATAGGTTGAATATGCATTGATTAAAATGGAGGAAGATAGGGTGATATCCATACCTCCCTTGGGCAAGCCACAAGTGAAAGAGGACAAGAATTAAATGATACAAGTTGTGTTAGCAAGAGTAGGGAAGTCGAGAACAACGGAGAGGAAGTGACGTAGGGAAATGGAACCATTGGATGGAGACTGTGATTTATGGAGAAGATCGAGCATGGTATGAGTGACAAAATGGAGGCACGCAAGTATTCAAGGGGGAACATTTTTTGAGAAGTAGACAGTTGGCAGGCAACAGAAATCCATTACTTGGACTATGGAGGAGAAGAAAATATTTTTTCAGTTAAGAATGGGAAGAGTGGGTTTGGGAATCTCTTAGGTGAAGGGAAGAATTATTTAGATTCCCTATTCCAAATTAAGGTTGGAGGCATTGTAGTCTCTATATTCCCTTAGAATAGCTAGTTGGTGGAGTCCATACTCTTTAGATCCCTAATCAAGGAGTACACTAGTGCCTTCCTTTACTTGTTTTTTGGTTTATTCTCAAATAGTTATAGACTCTTGATTTAAGGTGGAACTACTTAGGGTTGTTCTCTAAGGGTGGAGGAGGCATAGACTCTAGATTCCCTTGACTAGAATGTGGGTGGAGGTGTTGTATCCTCTGATTCCTTGTTTCACCTTGATATTTTCATTAGCTAGTGAGTGGAGGTGGTGTGACCTCTAGAATCCATGTTTTAGCTTGACATATTGATTATTTGGAGGGTGGAGGTGGTGTGGCCTTTTTATCTCCTATTTAATCTTAACTTGTTATTATATTGTGGGTAAAGAGAGTGTATTCTCTAGATCCCTTGTTCTAGCTGGCAGCATTGGTTGATTCCCTGTAATATTCCAAAATTTGCAAGCGGCAAAGTGGAATATTAATTTTTGCTTATGTGATCTAGGAGATGAATAAAATGGGTAAAAGGCCCATGAGTAGGAATAACCCTCATAGTGTGAAAGGGATCAATGGAGTAGCTTAATTTTGCACCTTCCAGTGTGAAAAGGGGCAAATTCATGAGGACATGGTCAAGTTTGACCAAGTCAACAGCGTTGCCTAAGAGGTGTAGCTTGCTTGAGAAGACAGCGCAGTTTGAGAGGGAGGAATATTCTTTGTGGAAGAAACCCTAATGTGTGGGGTCTGGGGCAAAGATATATTTACTTGTATAAAAGGAGGAAGAGGCAGCCATATAGAGACATCTTTGAATATATTGATATTTATCTGTTCAGACTATTTGTAGTCTTCAGCTGTTCAGTTGAATTGCAGTGTTGTTTAGCATCAGGGATTCCTGTTTAGGAATTATTCTCCTTCTTGAGAGGCCTCTTGAAGGATTTCACTTCATTTTATCCACATCTTGGCTCAAGGCCAAAGCCACTCTTTTAGTCACTGCGTTATTTCTGCTGAAGTATAACGCAATATTGCAAGGTGTTGCAGTGGAGGGTTCCACAACTTCTCTCCTTGGCTCATCTTTCAGGGGAGGGGGCTTCTATTCCTCTGGGAGATCAGTTAAGAAGATTCATAGCTTATTTTCACATCTTTGGCACCATTCCAAGCTTCTCCTATCTCCTACAGCGCAATCTAGCTCCTTGACTGCATTATTTTAGAGTGCACCTGCAATGGGGGATTGTACCACTAGTTTGGAGGGTGAGATCTTCAGGGATTGGATAAGCCTTTCACCTGAGAGATCCATTGGATGAGATATATCTATCATTTGAAGCAACATCATCCATCTTCATCCATTTCCATTTTCTGAGTTGCAGCTGCTACCCAGCAACTCCGGCATTTCTGCATATTTTCCATTTGTATCTATATTGTAGCCAATCCTCTTGAGGATTGTTGTATGGCTATTTTCAGGGGTTGAGAGCTTTCTCCCCCTAATTTATTGAGCTGATATTTTTATATCATTACATTTCCATTTTTTATGTTGCAGTGTCTCCATATAAACTGCGCAATCATAGCCAGGGCATATTTATGCAGCAGTGTTTTGTCCTATTTGATGTACATGTCTTATTGAAGCTTTCATTGCCAAGCTTGAGTGATTGATTCCTCAAATTATTGTACTCTCTTGCTGCTATATTATATATTGATCAGCTATTTACATCTTCATGTGTCATGTTTCATTAAAATAACGATGTGTATTCAATCCTTGTTTAAGTATTGTTGTAGTCCCTTCATCGGGCACGTTTTGAGGACATCTAAGTGTGGGAGATCTGTTTAACCCACTTAGAAGGATTTCTTTGGATCCTCCTCTTGGATTTAGAACTTAGACACATTTTTCTAAGGGATACAAGTCTTAGTTTCAATTCCTGTAGCAGTCATTACTGGAAAATGCGTTTTCCAATCATGCCTTACTAGTTGTTCCGGATTTGGAATATTATAGTGGTATCAAAGCATAGTATTGGCTCAGTCTGTGAGTCTAAGCCCAAGAGATCAGAAGATTGAAGAGGATGGGTTTTATCTCATCATATTTCAAATCCAAGAAGAACCTCCCCAAGACGGATAAGAAGAAAGAAGAGGAAGAACCCTGCACTTCCTATTCTCATCGAGAAGGAGACAAAGAAATAAGCAGGAAAAAGACTCCATCTTTTGGAGAAGAAAAAGGGGATAAGCTTACAAATATTCTTCCTAAATCTGTACATATTATTCATTAATATTTCAAGAATATCTGGAGGGAGATGTATGGAGAATCTCTGGAAGATTTTGAATCAAAGGAAAACTCTAGATTATCACATAAGGAGTGTGAGCAAGCAGCTACACACCCTAACACACAGCGCAGTCGCATGCCCAGGATTGCTGGAAGAGGGATGGAAAGAGAAGAAGAGGTTGCTAGGAGGGAAAACCTTAGTGATTTCTTGAAATATTATGAGTTTCAAACTCATAAATTCCGAGATCATCTCATTTTTTCAGAGTTTTGCAAGATGAAGGTGAAGGAAAGAAAGCAGCAGGATAGATTTAATCTATCTACCTTTGAAGGTTCACCTGTATGTTCAGCCAAAGCTTGGGTAAAGGAGTTAGAAACCTTTTTTCAGCAGTACCACATTCTTAAATATGAATCCATCAAAGTTGCAGCACTGCATTTGAGAGGTAAGGCTTATGCCTGGTGGATCTTTGAATCCTTTTCTTTGAGAAATGTAAACATTGCATCCTATGCTAGTTTCACTAAGGCATTAGTGGAAATATTTGATAGAGGGATTCATGAAACACACATGGTGGAGAAAAATAAGAAAACTCAATCAAAACCCTTGCATGAGAATGTAGTACCATTACAGAAACCCATGGAGGAGGCTGAAAACTTGCACCATACCTTGCCAGGAGAAAGACTTTCTTCTCACACCTTTGAGCAAGGGAGCATGGAGATCTCCTTTTCAGAAAGGGATCCAATCATTGGAGGGTTGCCCATTCATGTTGTAGAGATTGGGGGCAACAGCTTTGTTTCATATAGAAGTTATCTAGTGCCTCTTGCAGAGGAAGGAGGGGCTCTTTCTCCAAATAGAGGGATGCTTGCATCTTTGCAAGGAAGTCCCCGGGATCTCATGTATGGAGATCAAGGCACAACTCATGTTCTACATGTGCCATTGTTGAGGAGGTGTGGAACCATGGAGACACAAGGAGGAGGTAGGGAGGATACCTAGCATCATGAGATGAGGATTAAACATCCCTATTCATTTCTGGAGGTTGATGCACCTAAGAAGGTGATTGGATTGCGCAATGGAAGCATGGAGAGTTATCTCCATTCATCTATTCAGTCATCTCTCGATGATGATGTCTCATTGCATGGAGACATTTTGCAGGGGGGACCACTAGATTAGCAGAGGATGATGGATGCTTCATCAGTTGAGGCACCACTCAGTGATTTCAGAGGAGTGGGAACCTTGGGAGAGCTTGATACAGCGCTAGGAGTCTGGGGTAGACTCAAGGAGAGAGAGAGAATTCTCTCAACATCATCAGTACCCACTTCCATTTCAAATTCTGCATTGTGGCAGAAGCAGCAAGGGAAGGATAGCAGCCTTCCAACTTGCATCTTTGGCATGGGAGATGTCAAAGAAGATGGTAACCATATGACAGGTGTTCTTTAGGAGAGATCATCAGCGTTGTCACTATGGAGGATAGATCCATATTGGAACTCCCAGATGTTGGTGGAGTGTTCCAAGGATCTTTTTACTTGCATGATATTGGATGACCAGTTGCATGAGGAGAGATATTAAGTCAGAGATGGGGTCATCTACTATCATGGTAGGATCTTCTTTCCTAGAGCTTCCAAGCTCAAGGAGAAGTTGCTACAAGAAGCTCGAGAGGATTTCCTTTTCAATCCCAATTTTTCTATGAGAGCATACCACACCATCATGGAGGGGTATTTCTGGATGGGCTTTGAGGAGGATATATATCAGCATATTAGGAGATGCATGGACCAGATGGAGATGGAGGAGAGACATAAATCTTTGCAGGAGTTAGCACAGCCACCTATTTTCCCTTTGGAGATGAGAGGAGACTCACTTATGAGCCACTCCACTTGTATGAGTAGGAGATATGGTAAGGGTATCCATCATTGTTTACATGATTATTTGTATGATGTATGTATGCATCCCTTAACCATACATGTGTAGGATGATGCTCCAAGGAGGAGCATTCTGTTTTCTAGACCACATGGTTTAGATGAGGCCATAAGCATGATTGATGGCCATTCCCTAAGAGGACTTGGGGAAGAAATATATTATGGAGGAAATTCTCATTGTACACCTTACATCATTCACTTCCTCCATACTTATGAGGAGATTGGAGCAGCAGGCAAGTGGTTGAGAAGCCACAATTTTTATCAGTCTCTATTGCAGTTAAGGGTCAAGCTACGCTGGTTTCACTTGAGGGACCATTGTCCTTCTCATTTGTTGCATATGGTAGAAAGTATGATTCTCATTTTTTCTCTCTATGGCTCTATTGTTTCTATTTTTATGAGGAGCATGCTTGGGAGAGAGACACATTGGGTGAATGTGTCTTTTGAGGGAGAAATTCCTCACATTTTTTGCACTACATGTTTTAAGGGGAGCATGGGATATGGTATGGTCACCTTAACAACACATTTGTTTCCTTATGAGGTGAGCCATATGATGATGACTTCCAACTCATCATATATGGAATGATTTGGGCCAGCTTGATTTGCAGCGTTGGAGGAGAGATCTTTAGAAATCTAGTCCTCATCATGCCACTTGAGGGAAATATTATTGCAACCCAGGATCAACTCTACACTTACCTTAAGTGGAGAGATGGACAGCGTTGGGTATGCTACATTGTCTACCATGTGCAGAATTTCAGCCCACCTACTTTGCCGAAGCCAAAGGTGGAGGACAGTTTCCAGGAGTTGCCTAGTTAGAGGGTGACTCATTTTGCATGGCTAATATATTGGAGATGGAGGATCCATATGGAAAAGATAGTTCCCATTTTATTTCAGACCCTGTTCTTCAAAGGGACCTCTAGACATCACTTTTTTATCCTCTAGAGTATATCACCTTTACATGATGATGGCTTGATAGCTAACTTGCATGTTGAGGAGGGGCAATGTGGAGGCTTGATTGAGGAGATAGCATCACTTTACTTGGAGGAGATCATCATATAGGGATGCTACAGGGAGAGGAGAAGAGAACTCATTCTATCCTTGCACTTTCTTGAGGACAAGCAATCTTTGAGAGGGGAGGACTATAATATTCCAAAATTTGCAAGCAGCAAATTGGAATATTAATTTTTGCTTATGTCATCTAGGAGATGAATAAAATGGGTAAAAGGCCCATGAGTAGGAATAAAATCCCTCATAGTGTGAAAGGGATCAATGGAGTAGCTTAATTTTTCACCTTCCAGTGTAAAAAGGGGCAAATGCATGAGGACAAGGTCAAGTTTGACCAAGTCAACAGCATTGCCTAGGAGGTGTAGCTTGTTTGAGAAGACAGCACAGTTTGAGAGGGAGGAATATTCTTTGTGGAAGAAACCATAATGTGTGGGATCTGGGGCAAAGAGACATTTACTTGTATAAAATGAGGAAGAGGCAGCCATAGAGAGACATCTTTGAGTATATTGATATTTGTCTATTCAGACTATTTGCAGTCTCCAGCTGTTCAGCTGAGTTGCAGTGTTGTTTAGCACGAGGGATTCCTGTTTAAAAATTATTCTCCTTCTTGAGAGGCCTATTGAAGGGTTTCACCTCATTTTATTCACATCTTGGCTCAAGGCAAAAGCCACTCTTTCAGTCACTGCGTTATTTCTGCTAAAGTATAACGCAGTATTGCAAGGTGTTGCAGTGGAGGGTTCCATAACTTCTCTCCTTGGCTCATCTTTCAGAGGAGGGGGCTTCTATTCCTCTGGGAGATCAGTTAGGAAGATTCATAGCTTATTTTCACATCTTTGGCACCATTCCAATCTTCTCCTATCTCCTACGGTGCATTCCAGCTCCTTGACTGCGTTATTTTAGAGTGCACCTGCAGGTGGGGATTGTACCACTAGTTTGGAGGGTGAGATATTCAGGGATTGGATCAGCCTTTCACTTGAGAGATCCATTGGATGAGATATATCTATCATTTGCAACATCATCAGCCATCTTCATCCATTTCCATTTTCTGAGATGCAGCTGCTACCCAGCAACTCCAGCATTTCTGCAGATTTTCCATTTGTATCTATATTGTAGCCAATCCTCTTGAGGATTGTTGTATTGCTATTTTCAGGGGTTGAGAGCTTTCTCCCCCTAATTTCCTAAGCTGATATTTTCATATAATTACATTTCCATTTTGTATGTTTCAGTGTCTCCATATAAATTGTGCAGTCATAGCTAGGGCATATTTATGCAGCAGTGTTTTGTCCTATTTGATGTACATGTCTTATTGAGGCTTTCATTTCCAAGCTTGAGTGATTGATTCCTCAAAGCATTGTACTCTCTTACTGCTATATTATACATTGATCAGCTATTTACATCTTCAAGTGTCATGGTTCATTAAAATAACGTTGTGTATTCAATCCTTGTTCAAGTATTGTTGCAGTCCCTTCATCGGGCACTTTTTTAGGACATCTAAGTGTGGGAGATTTGTTTAACCCACTTTGAAGGATTTATTTGGAGCCTACTCTTGGATTTAGCACTTAGACACATTTTTCTAAGGGATCCAGGTCTTGGTTTCAATTCCTGTAGCAGCCATTACTGGAAAATGTGTTTTCTAGTCATGCTTTGCTAGCTATTCCAGATTTGGAATATTACATTCCCCGATAGCACTCCTCCTCAAACTCTGAATCTAGCTTGGTGGTGATTGGCACCAAGAGATAATTATGGTGCAAGCCAATTTAAGGTTGGGTGGAGAGTTGAAGTCCCAATCTCAGTTTTTAGGTCCTTCGTTACAAGATATTTTCTTATATAGCTCTATGTGCTTATAATTGTGGTATAAATTCTCATTGTGTTTTTAATGCATGAATTAGTGTTGAGATATGCCATTTCCTTCCTGGTTTTGAGGGGAGGGATTAGCACCCATGTATTTCATGGAATAATTCCAAATTTTGTATATCTTTATGTAGGAATTTACAAGGTAAGTTCCTTAGATCAAAAACAAAAGGTCACCGCTCACAAACAAATCACAAATCAGTACACCAATATATCACGTGATTGAAACCATCGAAGAGGGAAATAGTCCACGACTTGAGCCAACGCGGCCACTTCAAGAAATTTATTAATATAAAAAGAAAGATTACATATGTTTCTCTCATAAATGATTAAAGGACAAATGACCCTCCATGCTCTTTAAATAGAGATCATGGACCAATCGGGTGTTAAGCCATGGATCAAGTGTCGTTAATATCGAGGAGGGAGTGAACTGTCGGATCACTACAAATTGTGACCGTCGGATTATAAGTTACAAATGTATATAGTAAAGAAACACACTTTACCTAACTCTACACTAGACTAATTTATTGTTAACTATTTCCTATGTGTCGGAATATCCTAACATCCCCCCTTAAGAACAACTTGGGATAGGATTGAAGGATTTACAAAGGTGACACAAAAGGAGCCTATTTCCTATTTTTCAAAAGATCCTAACATCCCCCCTTAAGAAAAAATTGGGATAAGATTGAAGGATTTGCAAAGGTGACACAATAGGAGAAGGAAGAAGGCATTAGAGCCTATCCCCCCTTAATGATAACTTTCCTGAACTCCAAACATGGATCGAATTTTGGTAAACTTTGCTTCTGTGAGAGCCTTAGTAAAGATATCAGCTACTTGATCATTGGTTGGACAGTACTACACTTCAAGAACATGATCATGAATGAGATTTCTGATGAAGTGTATGTGGAGCTCAATGTGTTTCATACGATGATGCTGAATTTGATCTTTACAAAGCTGAATGGCACTCTGATTATCACACCAAAGTGTAGTTGGATGTTGTTGATGAAGACCAAATTCAGACAGGATCTGACGAAGCCACATGGCTTCCTTGCTAGCTTCAACTGCACCACGATACTCTGCTTCTGCTGAAGAAAGAGAGATGGCACTTTTTTTCTTACAAGACCATGTAATAGGTCCTGAACCAACAGTGAATACGTATCATGCAGTAGACTTTCGATCATTAGGGTCACCATCCCAATCAGAATCAGTGAAACCTATCAACAATTGAGATGCTCTTGCACTGTAATGAATCTCGAACTAAATTGTACCTCGAATATATCGAATTATTCTTTTAACTACTTTCCAGTGACTTTCATGAGGTTGGTGCATAAACCAAGCGACAAGACCAACGGCAAAGGAAAGATCAGGACGGGTATGGGTTAGATATATAATTTTACCAACAAGTTGACGATATAAGGTAGCATCAATTTCAATGGTAGTACAAGTGACTGAAATCTGACTCCAGACTGAAAGGGAGAAGGGGCTGGCTTACAGTATTCCATGTGAAAGTGATGTAGAATATCACAGGCTTACTTGGACTGAGAGAGGGTAATACCTTCTTTGGATTGCAATACTTGAAGACCAAGGAAATAATACAAGTGTCCGAATTCTGTCATTTCAAAATTCTTTTTGAGGCTAGACTTCACATGGTTTATATGGTTGGGATCACTACCAGTAAGGATAAGATCATCAACATAAAGAACAAGGATGGTGAAGGAATTACCCACTTTCTTGGTGTATACAGTGTTGTCAGAATGACACCTAGAAAAACCATTATCTAATAGAAATCTATCCATTTTGGCATACCAAGCCTACGGAGCTTGTTTAAGACCATTGAGAGACTTCCTAAGGTGACAAACAAGGCTAGAGTCATTTTGGATAAATCCAGGGGGTTTTTCCATGTAGATTTCTTCATGCAAATCTACATGTAAGAAGGCGAATGTACATCCATCTGATGGACTTCCCATTTAAAGGAGGAAACAAGGGAAAGAACAAGGTGGATAGAATTCATTTTGGCAAAAGGGGAGAAGGTTTCAGTATATTCAATGCCTTCAACTTGTGAAAATCATTTAGCAACAAGACGAGCTTTATGTCTATTCACTTTTCCATATGGTCCAAACTTTTTTTTGTAAACCCATCTACATCTGACAAGTTTTCTTCCTTTTGTATCGTTCACCAATAAGGAACGATATTCTTCATTCATAGCTTCATCTTGGTTTGGATGACAGGAAGGTTCTTCAAAGGTGTCTGGATCAGGATTTTCTGGAACTTGAGCCAATAAGGAAGAGGCTCTTTCGAACTGAGAACGTGTACGATGTCGATCTGCAGGGTCACCTGCAAGAGAACCTGTTGCATCCTTAGTAGAGCGGACCCATATTGGAAGCTGTGGAGCTTACGGAAAATCTTCAAGAGGTGGGGGAGGATTTTCATCCTCGCTTTCGTCATCTAAACTAGAAGGAATGCTGTCAAAAATAGAAGAGATAGAGAGAGGTGGCACATATGCCGAATCGGGCCCAAGCATCACTTCCAAAAACATGAAAGTGACTTACATCTGGTTTGATTGAGATCCAAGATTCTTCTGGAGTTATATTCTTTAAAACCTTAGTAGGAGTGTGATTTACTATGTAATTTGCACAGCTAATTGCTTTTTCCCAACAATTGAGACCTAGTCCTTTAGATTGAAGCATACAATTAGCCATTTCTTTTAAGGTGTGATTCTTCCTTTCAACTACACCATTTTGTTGTGGAGTATATGGAACAGTATGTTGCAATTGAATGCCATGCTTAGTGAAAAATTTGATAAATTTGTTGTTAACATATTCTCCTCCATTGTCTGATCTTAACTTAAGAATTAGATGTCCAGATTGTTTCTCAAAAAAGGCCTTAAAGGCCAAGAACATGTTAAAAAATTCACTCTTGAGTTTTAAGAAGTATACCCAAGTGTGTCTGGAAAAATAATCAATGAATGTTAAGAAGTATTTGCAACCAGAGAAAGAAACAACAGGAAGTGGACCACATAAATCACTGTGCACAAGCTACAAAGGGGTTGAAGTGTGCCAAGAGGCACATTTGTCAAAACTATCCAGATGATGTTTTCCGAGTACACATCCGGAGCAAACACCATCTCGAAAAGATACCATAGGAAGACCCATCACCATATTTTCCTTACATAGAGTTTGAAGAGAGTGATAGTTTAAGTGACCAAATCGCTCATGCCAAAGTTTTCTCACTTCATCATTATGAGCAACAAAAATGGAGGGAAGACATGATGACCCAAAGTTGTCAAAATTATACAACCTTGTGGAATCATCAGCAATTTCAGTAGCGAAAATATGTCTAGGATCTTTGAGGTCCTTGATTACAACATCATGAGGTGAGAATTCTACTATTTTCCCTTCACCTGAATGAGTTATCTGATAAACAGATAGAAGGTTGCATGACAAGGTAGGAACACATTGTACATCATTAAACTGACAATTATCTAGATGAATGGTTCTAGATCCAACAACACTAAGAGATCTATCATCACCAACATAAATATGTTTGGTGTTACAATCATTTAAAGAAGAAAACATGGCTTTATTTTTTACCATGTGGTAAGAAGCTCCAGAATCATAAGCTGTATAAATATATATAGATATAATTATTCATACAATATCATACTTAAGCTCAGGAAGGATAGTTATAAACATACACCAATGTGTATGGGATGAACCGAATATATATATATATATATAAGCTTAGGAAAGATAGGTATGGTTGTGAGCCAAGGGTGTCCTTGTCCATACAATCATACATGTGTGTGGGGGGGGGGACTCAGAAGGGATTGGCTTGGGCTATGTACCATAAGCCTTGGTGAAGATCCACTTAACTATAACTGTGTGTGTGTGTGTGGGCATAAGCTCATGAGAAGACGGTAATGGTCAATTGTGTCGACAGTGGCATAAACATATATGAATAAGTGTTATAAGTCGATAAGTCAAAATATTTAGTAAAGACATGCATATAAATATATCCAAATATATGTGGAGATCGGCAGCACAAATCGACTATGTGTTGAGGAAGGTAAGTTCAACAAGAGACCACAAAGTCTACATCTCAGGGTTCCATCTCAGGGAGCCCCATAGTTTGCACCATTGTGTAAGGCCAAGATAGGTGCCAAGATGGAATAAAGTATGGTAGTCAATGCCAAAATATTATAATGTAAAATCCTTGTTTTGCACTAATGAATTGAGACCGATGGAACCCAGACCATAGTATCAAGTGAATTGTACCTTGGTTGACGTGGCACCATAGAAGCATGCCACATGGAAGCTATATTTGGCCACGTCAAATGTTCTAAAGGCATAAAAATGAGTGACACATGATATTCCTGGAGGTATCCATGTGGGTAGCATAACATCAGAGTGACGTCAATGAGGATTTATGTCGGGAGAGATAAAATCTTTGTCAATGATGTAAAAAGGGGGTTTTGTCTCAGGAATTTTGGAAGGGTGCCATATTTGAAGCACCGAGGAAATAGGCTAAGAGATGGGGTCGAGATGGGAACTTTCTTGTCGTTTTATGATGAAAAGTTCATCTCATTTCAAGATTTTTAAGTGGTGAGTGCATGTCGCCACCAAGGAAATAGGCCAAGAGATGGGGCCAAGATGGGGACTTTCCCATCATTTGATGAGGAAAAGTTTGTCTTTCCTCAAGCCTTTCAATTGTGTGCATGTTTACTTAAGGGAAATAACTAGACGTGGTTTCCTCTTAGGCAGGCTTAATATATGGCTCGAGTGGAGAAACGTGGAATTATCCATGTGGGATGGAGGACTGCCATGTGAGCACCACATGGGGTTCATGTGGGCGCCTCATGATAGCCCTAAGGCTAAATCGGAAAAAGGTTAATGGTAAAATCTTAAATTGGCCATATATTTTGATCCAGGAGTAAAATTGAGGACAAATTTATATCGTTGGAAATGTCTTGATGATCCAGATGCAATGGCGATGCTGATTTTAATTTTTGAGGATATAAAAAAAGACAAAAATTTAAGACCCCATTTCCATAGCAGAACTTTGGAGGTCGGGTCAATGACAGTAATGCATTCTTCCAACCTTAATATGGTCCCTAAGATTAATGGGGGTGTTACACCCACATCCTTATGATGACTTAGTGGGTTGGGTATGTTACAAGCTTGTCATGCATGATTTAAAGAAGCATAAAGTGCCACACCATCCAAGATATAAAAAATAGTAAATAAATAATCAACATGCCACTATGGCATAGTAAGTTGATAGATCAAGAGGATGTAGGAATCAAACTCATATGTGGAAGAGGGTGTTTTTACTTAGAGGGACACCCCCATCAATCAATGATGATTCGAAGATCAACCACCATGGGTTCTCATTCATCATCTCTCTAACTAGGTTCTTTAAGATAACCTAATTTTGAGATGACCACAAGAAAAATATGAAAATTGTCAAATTGAGGAACATTTGAGGTTTAATATGAGGCCATATAATTCACCTCTCTTAGTGTTGTCTTATAACTCAACCTGATTTGTGATATCATCAATAATTTCTTAAATCTCTTAAGTGTGTGAATTGAGAAGGAAAGTGACCCTAAGGCGACATTTTACGTATGGCACATGGTGTACTAATCCAATAGTCCATTGGCTCATGTAGGTGAGCTACTTTAATATCCACCTTATGTGTTTGCAATTGGATCCACATAAAAGTAGGCAAGAACATAATAGAATGTCCGCTTTTATTTACTATAATTACATATAGTGTGGGTGCAGGTTTTTATGGGAGATTACTAAACATGCAATAAACCTCATTCTATATACAAGAATCCAACAACCAGAGAAGTTATATTTTTTATTGATCAAGAACTCTAATCAAATTTTTGAGCATCCAATTCAATTCAGAATGGGGAAAACCCCTTGAGTTCAATGCTCCACTATACATGGAACTTGTCTCATGGTGGAATTGTAACCATAATTGAAAATTTGGTCAGATTGAATGCAAAATTATTGATGATATGAGGCTTCATTTATTACAATTGTAGGTTATTTTGATTTTTATTTCATAGAAATTATCCCGAAAGAATAATAATGATAATTACGTTGCCTATCTACTATTGGGATTCTTGTGCCTAAGCATTTTTTGTTTTCTATAGAAGTATCCTTAAGAAAACCCTCTAAGCACTTCCTCACATTCCATGAATAATGTTTGGGTTAAATTTTCTTGGGTACAACATGTTCTCCTAACTTAGTAAGGTTCTACCAAACTTAAATCTATAGCATGGCAATAATATATGCCCTGAAACTATTCAATTTAGATGAATGGATGTAATTAATTACACTATTCATTAGTGCATTCTACCATCTACTAAACTATTCAACATTATTTAATCATACAATATGTTCACATCAATTTGACACCTATTATTTTTTTTATTTGATTGTTAAAAACTATTTAATTACTATTTCACTATTATCTACTAACCATCAATGTGATTCTTTGTTTCCAATACTTATATTTTTGCAATTATTATAATTTAAAACTACTTTTATTTCTTTGACTTAATATTTTAAAACTAAATTTTAGAGGCTCAATCAAATTGGAATCGATGAACTTTTCATTTTCAACATGCCTTTCGCAAATAATCCAATGAATTGAACAAAGACTTAATTTATTTTCCCTTTTGTTTATATCCCAAAGAAAAATATCTACATTTACATTTGATAGGAAATCAAAATGTACATCATCGTAATCTACTAACTAATATCCAAAAGTCGAAATTGAATAAAAAATTTATCCAAATCTACTTATCACAGTTACTCATGGATCATACAAAACTCTATAACCTTTACTTCAAAAAGTACATCTAAAATTGTAAAATTAATGCAAACAAAAGATTTTACTTTTGTTGTTTTAGTTCATAACATTTGAGTATAAACGTGTACAGATTCATTGCTATGGTAAAATTCTTACTAAAACTAAATTTATAGATATTTTTTAAACATTATTTTTTTTAATTTTGATATTTTAAATCAAATAAATTAACATTGTTTTTTTCAAAAGTATATTTTATATTTAATAAAAATAAATTTAATACAAAACTAATAATACAGTTTAGAAAAAAAATTACAATGATATTTTGAAGATTCAAATATTTAATGAATATCTATTAATAATCAATAGAATGAATGGCAAGAACATAATAACTTGATACTAAATCCAAAATTTGATAAAACCAAATTCTTTCAACATATCTTGAACGATTTTAATGATACAACATAAACCTATTAAAAGAAGATTTATAAATGGATGATAGTACACAAAGGATGGCCACATGCTTTATCAAATCCAATTATCCATCTTTAAACTACTAGCAATAAATTCTAAAAGATGAACAATGCGACTCAAGTGTAGATTTACACCTAAGAAAATACATGATACCTCTTTCCAAATTCTATATTTTTAACATGTATTTTTCCAAGCGTATAAGTCCTTCTCAACGCCCTTTGGGGAGATATTTCTGAGGGATCAAGTGGTGAAAAACATTAACTTATGAATATATGATAACCATATAACATTATTTTTTTCGTTTTGAAATAAAAAGTTTCAGGATGGATTTTTAGTAAAGATTTTAAAAAAATTAAATGTATTTTTCTATAAAAAAAAAAAATAATAATAATAATAATTTAATAGTTTATTATTATTTATGGTTATATTGATTTGTGTTTTAACACTTGATTAATTCATGATCTCTACTTAAAATGTAAGGAGGGTCATTTTGTGATGATCAATTGTGAGAAACTTATATGCAAATTGTTTTCTTTTGTATTAATATACTGTCTCAAGTGGTTGCATTGGTTGGGGTCATGGATTGTTTTCCTTCTTGAAAGTTTTAACCATGTAATGCATTGGTATATTGATATTTCATTTGTTTGTGTGAGTGATTGTTTAAGGTGTTTAACCTCAGTGGAAATATATTATTTTATCGAACAAAGTATTAAAACTTGTATGAAGACTCGCTCCCACTATTGATAAATATCTTAAACTTGTGTTGTTAAATGCATCAAAAGGTTTATGGGTTCTACTATTTCTATGCATTTTTAAACTAATCGAGTTATTCCATTATATCTAGAACTTTGTTTTATATTGAGAACATTTTTCGTTTCACTTGAAAATATTTCTAATTTCCCAAGATACAATTATTTTGGTTAGATCTAGAGGTGTAAAGCTTTATTACTATTTTAATTTTTTTATTTTACACTATGTTAAAATTTGTTTTCTTTCTCTTTTTCTTTTTCTTTTCCTAATTTATTACCATTTTTAATATATATAAGATCTTTGTGTGGTTCCTTATGTCTCAACAAACTAAAAATAAAGTGCAAAGTTTTTTTCTTTCTGTGCTCTTTGTTTTATGTTGTATCTTAGATAATCATAAATCTTTTTGAGTGAATTGAATAGTGTTTGAAATTGAAAACAATGCTCTAGAAATAATAGAATATCTCACTTGGTGAAAAATGCATAAAAATAGTAGAACCCGTAAACCATTTGATGCATTTGATGACATAGATTTAGGATCTTGATTGTTAGTGTGAGCACGTCTTTCTATGATATTTAATACCATATTTGATAAAATAAGATATTTCCACAGAGGTTGAACACTTTAATCAATCAATCACACAAAAATATGAAAGATCGGTACACTAGTGTATTACATGGTTGAAAATTTTTAAGAGGGAAACAATCCATGGTCCTTGAGGTAATATATTAAAGCAAAAGAGAAAAAATACATAAAGTTTCTCACAAATGGTCATTACTAAAAGGCCCTCCATTCTCTTTAAAAAGAGATCATGGATCTATCCAATGTTAAGCCATATATCAATATAGCCATCAATATCAAAGAGATTTTCAACTATTGAATTAAATTATTTTGATTAAATGATTGTAAAGAAAGATACGTTTTAAAATTTTGAAAGTGTTTACGAAGAAATCATTCGCAATTTTTTAATTCCAAAGTCAAAAGACTAATATTCTATATATTTAAGTCAATAGGAATGTCTATTTTGGAATAAGGCTTCTAAAATTTTAATTTAATTATCATTAGTTATTAAGTGGATGCCAGGGATTTAACCCCCATAAATTATTCTAGAATATTTTTATTAGTATTGTTGTAGTCTAGCGAAAACTATGGATTAGTTATTGGTAGAGTGGAATACCAAGTAAGCTTATAAAGTAATATGCATCACATGGAAGAGAAAAGTGACACAAAAGCGGTAGAGAGCCAACAAAATTACACTTAGATTAGATATGTCTCAATAGATAGTCAACCAACTACATAGAGTCATGTACATACATATTTATATCCTTGTATACAGGTACAGTAGTTTAAGTGTCTCAACTGACTTATCCAAACTTACTTAGTTGGTTGACTCGATAGAGGAGTTGACCAACTTAAAATATTTATTTGGTGAGTTGACTTGATTGGGATATCAAGTTAGTCAACTAGCCCCTCCAACATCGCCCCCACCCTCAATGTCTTCTTCGTCCCAAAGTAGGGGGAGTTTTGGAGATATACAAAATTTTAGTGTGAATTTTGAAAATACATAAAAGGAGAGAATAAGAGAATAAGAACAATCTTGTTGGATATTTGTTGAATTATACATTCTGGAATAGATGGTATTGGAGACTGCTACACTTCAATGTCCTTTGGAGTCATCTAGTTAACTAATTTTACAAGTTGGGTCATTGTCATTGAGGATACTTCAGTATGTGGTCTCAGTATAGGTATACATCTTCTCTCTCTTTCCCATGGTGACTAATTAGAACGTTCAACCTTAATCTCCAAAGCAGTTTATTGTTTTGGTTGAACTGTTGAGCTACATTTTGATGTAGATGGAGCAAAAGTTGAAATTTTGGTTGTGGTGGAGTTAGTTGTGTTCAAGGTGCAAGAGCTACGCTTTTGTAGAATTAAGTCTTATAAATAATAGGTGCAAGTGTCTAAAGATGTTCATCAAATGATGACCAATTGTTTACTGAATTTTGTGCTTACACCTAAATAGTTTTTATTTATACAAAATATTTAATTTTGTCGAACAAGGAGCTTTGTTGGAAGGCAAGAAAGTCGGGAGTACCCTGATTTTCTAACTTAGGTATATTTTCATTTACAGCTTGTAGATACTTAGCTACATTGGTGGCCTCAATTTTTGTTTTCTTTCCTTCCCTCAGCCATTGTCTCTCCTCCTGCATAACCTTGATTTATTCCTTCTTCTCCTAAATAATCTGATTTTCTATTGTTGCTACATCTCAGGGTTCAAATGCAGGAAGAATCTTGCAAACAGGTTCTTGATTAATACTTGTTATACCTTGAGACGATTACATGTATTTTTCAAGTATCTAGGCCAATTGTTGAGAACATCACTTAATGTAGTTTCTTTGTCCATTGTTTGTTCTAGCGTGACCTTTACCTGTGCAAAATATGTAAACTCAAGTTATAGCAAATTCAATGACTCTTCGCTACATTGTGCCTTAGCCTTTTTGTTGTAACTGGTTGACTTTCTCTCTCATTTGTAAATTTTGATTGAGCAGTTGGTGGAGAAATTTTTATGTAGCATTAAATGGATCAGCAATATGTATTGATTGGTCTATCAATACGAAGCTTTTCTGAAGCATGTTTCATGCATTCAATCCAAAACTCCTCTTCTTTTTACTTCCTACAATGAAGTTCGATGCCAGCTACATCCTTATTATTCTATCTACCGCTTGCTTACTTAGTTGTGTAGGCCAATAAATGAAAGACTTGTTTTTCTGATGCATATGTCAACTCATATGGCAGGACTGCTAGTATAGTTCCTTTTGGTTTCTTTGACTTGTATGCGCTTTTCTAGTCACTAGGTCACTTGATTGGTCCCACTCCTAAGGCTCGATCTGACTTGTAATTTATTTGAATTGACTAATTAAATATTTTTATTTGTTGTGAAGTACCCAATGTTATTACATATATTGTTTGGTTGTGTTGTTGTTGTGGTGTGACGTGAGGAACTTTTGATTCCCATTCTTCCTTAATTCTAGTTTCTTTTTACAGATCTACTAATGTAGTATGTTCTAACAAGATGCCTTGGGTATCAGTCTAGAATTTCTTCTTATTTTGTTTCTTACCAACTTCTTGTTGGATCTATTTCAAACTAGATGGTGGTGATTCGAATATAAGATCGATTTGAGAGGTTTTTTGTTTCTTTTCTTTACTTGTCTTTTCATTTGTTGCTTTTCTTAATGAAGCTCCATCTCAGGTGTAGTCGGTTACACCATTTCGTTTCTTTGTTCTCCTCCATTTCATGTACCACTAGCATTATTTTTTTAACTATTTCATTAAAAAAATATTTTGTTTGGCCTAATATGTGCAAAATTTCAAGCCAAATTAATTATACTAAAATTCCTTGTATTTTTTTCTTCACAGTTGAATTGCATTTAGTTGTTGTTTCCTCGATTAATTTCTTGTCTATTGTATTAAAACATTTCTAAAGTTTAGGATAATCAAGTGTGATATCCTTTAGCAATTCCTGCCATTTGATGTCAATTGTTTATTCCTCATCGACTATTGTAACCACCTTACTAGTCAACGTCTTAGAATTATTTGGTAATGGGATGACCAAGTCGACATTGAATGGTATAATATATTTGTCTACCTCCATTTCTTCTTCCTTCTCACCATCTATGAAAGGAAGAGGATGAGTTATGTCTACAGTTGAAGAACATATTCTGGAATGGGAAAGATGGTGTTCATCTTCCAACTTAACTATGAAAAAAATTGTTGAGCTAAAGGTTGGGATGGTAAGTCATTTTTTTGAACAATGGATGAGTCGACATACAAAAGCTTGGCCAAGTCCAAACCCATATAAATATGAGATATGCTAGGTAGGGTCCAATGGATATGTTGTGAAACCATCCATTTGTTTAATACCAACTTTAATTTGAGTATCCAAATCCTAAAAATTCCTTGTGGGGATTCTGACATAGGGATACCTAACCAAATGTGTGTGAAACTGTTTAAAATTTCTCATTAATGGTACTGATTTTTTAGTGAATGTTGTCTCTTCAACTAGAGATACTTGTGACATAGCAATCCAATTCAAAAATTATGGAAAGTGAATAGTCTTACCTGAATTATGGCATTCCTAAAAATTGGTATTGACCATGACTGCAAGGTGATCAATCCAATTGTATGGATTTTCCCAATTGCTTCTAGCATATTTAGATTAACATCCAATGCACAACTTGTCGGAGTAAGGCACAATGAAATTATTATGCAATCCCATTTGACACAAGTGTCATGAACTTGGTTGATAATAATCCCTATAGAGTTTTCTTTGTTCTATATCCCCTTGTAGATTAAATAATCCATGCATTGGATTCGATTATCTTTAGAATATTTTCACCCCCATACACCAAACTGATGAATTTATAAATAAATGTTGTTGTAATTTTTAATGGTTTTTCAAGCCACAAAACTCCATCATGGTACGGACTAATTATAAACTTTGTGTCTTATTTCTTGAGTCCTTTGAAATCTACTATTAGTGATGCCCCTAAATAATTGGTTCTTGCCTTATAGAGAAGTTGTACCTCATCATGTCATTTCTTATCTAATACGTGTTAATTTTTACAACTAGGGTCAAATTCCACATTAGAAATATTATATTATTAAAATAATAAGTTAATTAGATTCCTCTTTTTTAGAGGATCAAAATCGGTCTATAGATTATTCCAATCGGTTAAGCGGAAGTCAATTTATGATTTATTTTATTATTTTATGAGTTGGCCTAACCGCATGTTGATTTGGTCAAAGCCCCAACCAGTCCCTCACAATGTTATAAATAGAAGCGACCCCGAGCTCATTTGCATACATTCTCTCATGAGATCGTCTTCATGATTTTTTGGTTATTGGTCATATTTTCTATTTTCTAGCTTGCACAGGTACATCACAAGAGGTTCGCACAATGGATCAGGATCGTAGACATAGGCACATTTCAGATCTGGTTATTTTGAGTCAAGGACGTGTGCAGGATAGCTTGAGGTAGCGGTTTTGTTGGGCCAAAGCCATGGGCTAGACTTGTTGAGGTCGCGACTCAGCTGATAAAGCCACTGGCAGGAAGGCTTCAAGGCGCGGCCAAGGTTCTAAGGTGTTCAGACCCTAAGCCGTAGGGACAGAACTCTGTGGTAGCGGCTCAGAGCCTCAAAGCCATGGGCAGGGCTTGTTAAGGCCTTAGCTCTAAGAGATATTGGGAAAATTGAATTTGATTCTCGGTCAGTTTCTTGTGTATTGGCCTCACTCATCTATCACACAGTCACAGTTGTATCAAATCATTCATCGACAGTATTCTGGATCCAAATATAGATCTGGACAATTAAGATCACTTGGTATTAGTGATCCATTAGTTTCATATCTTGCTATTATAGATCTGTCATTCTGAAAATCAGATATTTTTATTTCCGTTGTATAAATGTATCGGGCTCATTGTACTCTTTGTTGAAATATTTTGAAGAAAATCAATAGAAGAAGAAGATTTTAAAGGGTTTCCCCACAATGGGGTTTTTCCTTGGTCTTGGACAAATTTCTGTGTCTCATGGTTATGATATTGTCTTCTCTTTCATTGCATGCTTTGTTCTATATTCAGTTACAGTTTATGGTTATATATATTTCATAGATCTAATTACATTGTTAATGAACATCTAATTTGGGCTTAAGTAACTGATACAGCATAGAGAAATATTGAAAAATTAACATGGTATCAGAGCTCAGGTGAAGGAAAATTCAAAGAGAATACAAGTTGTGAAACCCGAATTATCAGGTAGCAGATCTACAAGTTTTTCAAAGAACAGATCTATCAGAGAATAGATATGCAAGCCAAGGTTGAGATGTCTTGCTCTACCTTCAAGAATCATGAGAAACTGGGTGACACTTAAAAATTTGTTGCATGGAAATTCAGATTAGAGATCATTGCTGACAAAAACGATGTGTTGGAATACATTCAAGGAAACATTCCCGAGACTTCAGAAGATGCATCTGCCATGATTAAGAACAAGTACAAGAAAGGTGATTCTAAAGCAAAAAAAATCTTAGCTAATGGGTTACAGGATCATTTACTTGCTTATGTTGTGAATTTGAATAAGTATAAATATATGTATGATAATATAGTTGGCATGTATGAAGCTAAAAATCTGATTGAGATTATTACATTGAAACACCATCAAGGAAATGAAGATGACAAAGGTGAGACTGTTCAATCTTATATCATGAGGATCTCTCGTCTTAAAGATCAATTTCTAAGGTTTGGTGAAGATTTTCCTAATAGAGAATTAGTTATTGTGACTCTTAGAGGTCTCCCTCCTTTTCGTGAAACTTTCATTACTACTATCAGCAACAGCAATGTTCTTCTGTCTTTTAATGAAATAGTTTGGAAGTTGACTCGTGAAGAATCTAGAATGATAGCAAGAGGGAGGATTCAGAAACATGAAGAAGGAGAGCTTGTTGCTTATGTTTCCTACAACAATAGAAGGAGAAAGGGATCAAAAGGAGGCCCATATAGAAGACCTCCTCATCGAAACTTAAAAGGGAGGAATGAAAAATCTCTTTCTCACATTGAATGCTTCAACTGTCATACGAAAGGTCACTATTTCAGTGACTTTCTAGAGAAGAAAAAGAAGACAGGATACAACAACAATAGCAACAACTATTATAAAATAAAGAAATAAAATCAAAGGAACTATCATAACAAAAGGGATGAGAGGAGAATAAAATATTCATCAAGTGACCGTGAAGAATACCGTCCATCTCAAAAAAGGTCAAAAGATTCCAGATCTAAAAGTAATATTGTAGATAAAAATGAATATATTCTTATTTCTGCACTTACTAGTTCTTCTCCATTGGATTCATGGGATAGATGGTTAGTTGATAGTGGGTCCACTCATCACTTTTCCAGTTATAAATAAGTCCTCTCCAATATAGAGATGACTCCACTCATCCTGTAAAAGGATTTTGGTCGGTTAAATTTCAATTAAACATCGGAGAATCAGTATTGTTAAATGATGTCATGTATTTGTCAGATATTATGAAGAATTTGATTGCCGTATCTAGATTAAAAGATAAAGGGATGAGGTTTTCCTTGATCAATGGTAAGGTCTTAACTTGGCCTGTTGATTCACATATAAAATATGCATTCACATTAGGACTGAGATCTGACGGACTCTACAAGGTCACAAGAAGACCACTCTTTGCATTGGCCCATAACACCAATCATCTCAGTGAATTATGGCACCACAGATTGGCTCATATACAATATGATTCTCTTCCGAAATTTAAGAGAATGGTATCAGGTATACCTAATGTACAAGCTCAACATGAAGGATTTTTTCCTGGGTGTGCTAGTGGAAACAAAACAAGGGGAACATTCCCCTCAAGTAAGAACAAGACATATGACATCCTCCATCTCATCCATTCAGACATATGTGGTCTGATGCATGTGCACTCTGTTAGTGGAAATCTCTATTACATTACCTTCATTAACAATTACTTCAGAAATACATGGTTATATTGCATCAAGCACAAGGATGAAGCCTTCAACAAATTTCAGGAATTCAAAGCATTGGTCGAGAATCAATCTGGGAAAAGAATCAAAGTGTTTATATCTAACAATGGAGGAGATTACATTTTAAAATCATTCATAACATTCTACAAGAAGGAAGGGATCAAGAAGGAAACTATTGTACCTTATACACCTTAACATAATGGTCTTGTTGAAAGAAAGAATTGATCGATATTGGAAGTTGCTTGTGCTATGCTTCATGATCATAAAGTACCTAAGTTCCTATGGGTTGAAGCAACAAATGTTTTTGTATATATTCAAAACTGAGTACCTCATCAAGCACTGAGGAATAAGACTCCAGAGGAAATATTCACAGGTAACAAGCCAGACATCAGTTATCTTTGCATATTTGGATGCCCTGTATTCTTTCATGTGTCGAAAGACAAAATAAATAAGCTAGAAGCTACAAGTAGAAAAGGCATATTTGTGGGTTATTGTGAAAACTCCAAGGCTTATATAATTTACAAACTTGGTCAAAGGAAGGTTGAAATTAGTAGATATGTAACCTTCGATGAATATGAAACACTTTGTAAAGCAAGAGATCTTCCTCCGCCTCCTAAGGAAGATGATGTTGATAAGGATATTATAGATATCCCTTTTATGCCCTAATCAGGAAATGATTATACACCCATGGAATGTATGGATTCATAGATCCACCTCCCAGTGATCCTCCTTCAAGGAAAATATCACTTTGGATTCACTCTACAAGACAGTGGGAGGAGTATTCATGTTCTTCGATCATTCAGGGAAAGGAAGGAACATTGCAGGTATCAAGGTTATGTTGCAGCTATGTGTACCATGATATAATTTGAACCATCCTCATTTGAATAAGTATTCAAAGAGCAAGCTTGGAAAGATTCCATGGCCAAAGAATATGAATCAATCGTGAAAAATGGTGTGTGGGATGTTGTGCCAAGACCACATGGGAAGTCTGTTGTGACTTCAAAATGGTTGTTCAAACTCAAGCATGGAATTGATGGCAGCATAGAAAAGTATAAAGATAGGTTTGTAGCTCATGTTTTCTCTCAGAAAGAGGGAGAAGATTACGATGATATATTTTCTCTTATGGCTCGATATACAACTATCTACTCGATAGTTTCCCTTACTGTTGTTCAAGGATGGAAACTTCATTAGATGGATGTAAAGAATGCCTTCCTCCATGATATGTTATAGGAAGAATTATATGTGGAACAACCTCAGGGATTTGAGGTGGAAGATCGCACATCACATGTGTGCAGGTCGAAGAAAGCACTATATGGAATGAAGCAAGCTCCCTGAGCTTGGTATGCTCGCATTGACAGTTATCTAATGAAACTGGCTTTCACTAGAATCAGTGTTGATACCAACATATATTTTAAGGTTTTTCATGGTATGCCTTTAATTCTGGTTCTATATGTTGATGATTTATTCTTAAGAGGAAGTGAACCATTGATAATCGAATACAAGAGGAAGCTAGCTTCTGAATTCGAAATGAAAGACCTCGATCTCATGCATTATTTTTTTGGCCTTGAGGTATGGAAAAGGCATGGTGAAATATTTCTCTCATAGGGAAAGTATGTGGTAAAGCTATTGGAAAGGTTTGGTATGACCAAATGCAAAACCATGGTAACTCCAATGGAAATTAACTTCAATAAGTTGAGCGATAAAACAACTAGACCTAATCTAGATAATCCATCCGAGTATAGACATTTGATTGGGGCTCTAATGTTCCTTATGAACACCCATCCGGATATATTTTATGCAGTAAACACATTGCAGCAGATGATCAGACTACAGATATTCTTACCAAAGAATTACTGAAAGGGAAGTTCTTTTTCTTCATAGAACAACTTGGACGATTGGATGTAGCCCCTCTGGATAAGGGGCAACGTTGATAGAGTACACAGAGCAAGATCTTCCTACCCCGCTTGAGCTCTATGGGTGATGAATTTAGATGAAGGGCTCCTAAGTTGATGGAACTTTGGAAAATAGGGTCGAAGAATGTCGCTCCCCTATCAGTCACTAGTGAGTTGTGTGTGATCCTTTTCCGGTTTGACAAGTTGAGTATCTCCCCCACCATTGGTCGCTACAGAGTATACCCTAGTTGGAATCATACCCATAAGAGGAGCTTGTTGGGATTGACCCTCCCCATTTGGCCAATGGGTTGAGGAGGATTTGAGGTGTGTGATCCTTACCTCTTGGTAATTTGGGTATCTCGTCCAAGCTGGATTATGATGCAAGTGTTATATCACTTGACTGATGAAATTCATTGATGGGAATATCGGTAGGTGATAGGATTTGGTCGATATTTACTCCCCTTTTGTGATTTTGGGTTGACATTATGCTCCCCGATGAAACTCCAAGGTCGGAGATGTGCTCCCCTATGAGATGAGTTATCCTGTTGCTAGATGCAGGTAGAAGCTATTTCTCCCCAGTTCTTCTTCTTCTTCTTAGATTCAAGAAATTTTCAGCCAATTGAGTTGAGTTGTGATGACACCTTTATGCATAGATATACAAGCATATATTTCATAGTGGAATTCTTCCTAGTTGAGAGGGAGTGTTAATTTTTGAAACTAGGGTCAAATTCCACATTAGATAACTTATATTATTAAAATAATAAGTTAATTAGATTCCTATTTTCAAGAGGATCAAAATCGGTCTATAGATTGTTCCAAGCAGTTAAGCTATGATTTATTTTATTATTTTATGAGTTGGACTAACCGCATGTTGATTCGGTCAAAGCCCCAAGTAGCCCCTCACAAAGTTATAAATAGAAACGGCCCCAAACTCATTTTCACACATTCTCTCATGATATATTCTTCATGTTGTTTTGGTTATTGGTTGTATTTTCTATTTTTTGGATCGCACAGGTACGTCGCAAGAGGTTCGAACAGTGGATCGGGATCGCAGATAGAGGAACATTTCAAATCTGGGTATTTTGAGTCAGGGTTGTGGGCAGGACAACTTGAGGTAGTGGTTTTGTTGGGTCAAAGTTGTAGGATAGACTTGTTGAGGTTGTGACTCAGCTGGTAAAGCCTCTGGCAGGAAGGCTTCAAGGTGTGCCCAAGGTTCTAAGGTGTTCAGACCCTAAGTCGCAGGCACAAAACTATGTGGTAGCGGCTCAGAACCTCAAAGCTGCATGAAGGGCTTGTTAAGGTCGTAGCTCTGAGACATATTGGGCAGATTGAATTTGATTCTCAGTTAGTTGCTTATGTAGCATCATCACTCATCCGTCCGAAAATCAAAATTTTATCAAATCAGTCATCGATATTATTCAGGATCCAGATCTAGATCTAGGAAGTTGAGATCACTTGGTATTGGTGATCCATTCGTTTTGTGTCTTTCTATTATATATTTTTCATTCTACATATCAGATCTATTTATTTCCGATATATACATGTATCGGGCTCATTGTAGTCTCTGCTGAAATCTTTTGAATACAATCAATAGAAGAAGAATATTTGAAAGGGTTTCCCCATAATGGGGATTTTCCCTGGTCTTGGACCAATTTCTGTGTCTCATGGTTATGATATTGTCTTCTCTGTCATTGCATGCTTTTTTCTATCTTCAGTTACAGTTTATGGTTATATATATTGCATAGATATTATTACACTATTAATGAACATCTAATTTGGGCTTAAGTAACTGATAAAGCATAGATAAATATTGAAAAATTAACAATATGCCCCATCTTTTAAGGCCAGGTACTATTTTTCCCATGAAGCTTCATCGACTTTGGCTTGCTTAATGTTATAGAGACAAACCTCTAACTCTCTTGATGTGTTCTTATGAAATTGAGATTTTTTTCTAAGCTCAATTGTGACTTCCTCATCCTGAAAGTGAACATGTCTCCTTGTCATCTTTAAATCATCTTGAAATACTATCCCTCTCAAAAAAGCGAGGAAGTTTGAGTATTAGATATTCGAGCTAGAGACAGCAAGGATTTAAGAGAGCTCTATGTTTGTAGCAAACGATAACTTAGGCGCAAGAATGGGAAACTTTAGTAACTCTCTTGGTTTTTTGCACAGACTTGGTACTTGTACATTGCTATTAATATTTTTCATGATGTCCAACTATGTTTGTCCCATTTCATTTATTCGTTTCATTACCATTACTTCTGACTCATGTGGTGCACATGGCATAGCTTCTTTAGCGTTTTTGGTAGTAGGTGTGCTTTTTTAATGTGTCAGATCATCATCATAATTACTTACATCAAGTGAATTGTTTCTGTTGTTTTCATGATATCGTCTAGGCAAGGTCCCTTCTTCGACTTGAGACTTGAAGTCAAATTTTGATCTGCCATATGTACTTCAAGTTGATTTGACTTCTCCTTATCTTTTATAATATTGTTAAAACCTGTGTCATCGATATTTTATCTTCTCATACTAATGTAGTCAAATATACTCACTTGAGTTTCAATGTGATTTTTTATCAAGAAAGCTTCTAATATCTTCAACTCGCCCCATTTTCATGCATATAGTTGGCATGTTGATCCCTATGAGAGTAATTATTTGTTCACATGGTTGTTACTATACCTACTTTTATAATTGTTTTATTTATTAAACAATTTTGATTATTAATCTATCTTTAATTATTGACTCAATTATTTGACCCATTACATTTATGTTCGTCATTCCCATTACTTCTAACTCATGTGGTGTGCATGGTTGAGCTAATTGATGTTTATGGAATTAGGCACACTATTTTAATGTGCCAGGTCATCATAAGAAATAATTGCATCTAGCGAAGTTTTACTATCATTTTTATGGCATCGTTCAAGTAAATTCCCTTCATCAGCTTGAAACTTGAACTTCGAGTCGATTTGACTTCTCCTTGTCTTTTATAGTATTTTGAAACTTGTTTCATCAGAATTTTCTCTTCTCGTGCTATTGCATTCAAGGATTCTCACCCAAGTGTCATGTGATATTTTATTAAACAAGCTTCTCAGGTCTTCAACTCGCTCCATTTCTATGACGTATAGTTTGTAATGCCCCCTCCCACATTACCCAATTTCATTGTTCTGCCAGGGTAAACATGAGACGAAGAGTTACTATGAAACGACCAGACCTCCAAGCTTTATTTATGGATGTGGGACTAAAAACTGAGAATTACTGACCACAAACGTCATCCTACGGGGCTTACAAGATACACAAGGGGCAAAGAACCACGCTAGGTGACCAAACCTTGAGCTAGATAGTTTTTTTCAATGACCTAGAGTCCCAACCACATGCACAAGCCTGCATGAATGTAGTTGTGATCCTCCAACCGCAAGCACAACACTTCCTTCATTTAGTTGCAACCCAAATTCTCCAGTTCAAAGGGTGTAGTCTTGAGATTTGAGCCAAAATTCCAAGCTAGCCTCCAGACCACTGCCCAAAACTTCCTGATATTTTCCAGAATGATAAATGACTTGAAGAAAATTCTAAGCATACAAAACTTGAACAAGGATTTGATCTAACCAAGCCTAACCATGACAGCCATTTTCTCAAATACATAGTGAACATGTAAACTACAAGTCATGAATGCATATATGAACATAGGAGTTTGAAAATTATCTGAGAATCACCAAGAAGGTCTAATTCCCTCTCATAATAGTTGCAATAACATTTTTTATCCCATGCATTCATTAACCATCAAATACTTATCAAATCCTAAACAAGGCATAGCTAGAGTACATTGCAAATCCATGCTTATAACCAACATATAACCATATTATTAACCATGATATAACAACCATCAAATCACCATGATAAAAAGGTACAATTTTTCATAGATTGCAATAGTAAAATAGATCTTATTAACTTATGAAAAATCCAACTAATTCAGGAACTTCCACGTACCACCCGACCATAGATTGAGTTTAACCAAATATTTATTTCATCCAATTACCCTCGTGCCATATTCCAAGCACAAGTGTGGGATCTCAATACATAAACAACCAAGGCTTCCCGAAGATTAAACCACCTCTACCCTCAGGCTACCACGATCTCACCCAACTTGTCAAGATATCACAAAGCCAAAACAAAATTGGATGCATTAGATTTTATTCACCAATACCTTGAGGAATTTCCTTGTCTCCACCCACCTATAGAGGGCTTCCCAGAGATTAAACCACCTCCACCCCTAACCCTTGGGAAATTTACTAAGACCACCTCACCCGATTCCAAAACCTTTTGTCAATCCAAAGCTCAACCAAGAAAATAATCCCAATAAATGGAAAGGAAATGTTGAAACCCCTGTCATACTAGGAAAACCCCATGCAAATGATAGCAAAATAACAAAATAGACAAATGCATGTACCATGCATCACAAACCAGCGAGGAATCACACATGTAACTTGTTACCTGAAAATCCTCCTATTGAAGGTGCTTGATACAACCTTCCTTATTTATCATTTCGTTTTCTTGTCCTTCATTTGCTTCCATGTTCGTCATTTTATTTCATTTTCTTGCTTGCTTACTTTCTCCTCTTGGTTCTCTTCTCTCTTTGAAACTGATTCCAAATAAAAACTCACAAAAAAACTGAACTATAAAAAGTTGTGAACTGATCCTTAGAAGCCTTTTTATCATTGAGGCCTCTATTTTCTTCATTTTCCTCTATTTTTCCTTCAATTTCCCTCTCGTGCAAATATGTGACCTTTCATCTCCCTTTTCTCCTATTTTCATTTATTTCATAAATAAATTCCAATTAATTACTATTTTCCTTTGTCAATTTTCGTGGCCATAAATAAACCGAAAGTGACACCTACTAGGATGATTTTCCTACCATTCAACTTGGAATACATGTCTCATGACCTTGGTCTTAGTCTTTTGCCTTTATTACCTTTATTACGTGAATGTTTAGCCCGGGGTTGTTACATAGTTTCCATGTTAATCCCTCTGATGGTACTTTTTTTTTGACATGGTTGTTAATATACCTTTGTTTATAATTGATTCATTTATTGATAATTTTGGCTATTAATATATCTTAAATTACTGACTCAAATGTAAATTATTGTACATAAACTCAAGAGGCTAGACTCCCATAAAGTGGTTTTTAATCTTGCCCATGTCTACTAGGGCCTGAACGAGGTTTTCACTGGTGCCCATGCTGAAGTAACCAAGAGATATACTTTTTTCAATTGAGCACCATTTACTATAGATTCAAGTAGGTTCCCTTGAAGTGTCTTTCATTTCACTACACCTGAAGGTCATATATCATCTATTACAAAAGGGCCTAGCCATCTAATTTTTAGTTTTCTTGGCTTCCTCTTTATTTGACTATCATACAATAATGTTATATCTCCTACTTTTAAATGTTTTGTTTTTAAATTCCTATTGTGTCACTAACTTTTGTTACTTTGTGTGTGCATGTTGCTAGAGGAGTGCATGTAATCGATCTTCTTCTAGTCGATGAAGTTGTTGGAGTCTCTATTTTTCAACTCTATCAATGTCATACTTTAGCACAAATGACACTTGTTATCACTAGGCTAGAACAGGTTGGGTTGTGTCAACCTCCAACCTAGCATAACTGTTTCAAACCAAATTTCAACTAGAAGTTAGCCCTTCCAGTCTCAGAGGGCTCTCTCACATTACTTATAAATTTTTTGTATAAAGCTCAAAAACATCAGATGGCTAACTCTGTTCATACTTCATGTGATTTTGCAGGTGAAAAATAATGTGATGACTTCCACCATTAAGCATGGAGTCAATTAAGGAAAATCAATTACAACAACGTTGCTTTCCCAGATGCTGAGGCAATTTTGGCTGTAAAATGGGGTGAAATAAACCATTTACAGTAAAAACATAGCAGATGAAGGAGGTTGGAGAATATAACATGAATTCCAAGTGATCAAATTGCTATGAAACTAGTAATATCATGCAAAACATGGAGATAAAACATATGAGCCAAAACAGGATCTCAGGTCAAAAGACAGTCTGTTGCAAACATATATTAACTGAAGAAAAATATTACGAGGGTGGTTCTCTCACATTAGAGAAATTTTGAGGTCTAAAATGGGCCTCCTAAGAAAAATGTACAACCAAAATAAAATTTATAACAACTAATAGGATTCAATATGATGATATCAACCATGGGGGTTGATTCACCATGTTTGGGGTAAAATAGTAAAAATATTAAAAAATAATAAAATAATAAAACTAAATTTTCAACTTGTATTTTAAACTTATACCCCGAAGTTTTTACTCAAATTTTGAGTGGGAGTACTCGTTGGATGAAAAAATCAATTCCTCATCCAAGGAGTACCCATGTTGATGGACCTTGCTACACGAAAAAATGAGAACTAAATGAAAAAATGTGATTGAAACATGGGTACTCCTTGGATGAGGAATCAAATTATGCATCCAACAAGTGTTCTCGCTTGAAATTTGAGTAAACCCATAGGGATATAAGTTGAAAATACAAGTTGAGAAAGTAGTTTTTTCTTTTTTCCCTCTAAAATTTGATGATGTAATATTATTTTATTTTATTATTTCCACTATTATTTTATAATTTCCTTAGGAGGCCCATTTTAGACCTCAAAATTACCCTAATGCATCATCCATCAACCCCTTCAAAGTGAAAAATTTACACATATATAGAGTGAGGTCTCCATAACAAAAATCTGCCACCTGGGCTGGACTCGATGCATAGCTAAGAGACCTAATTCTAATTGAATTAAAACTCATGAAGACTTCATAGGGATATTTCTGTTTCAACAGAATTTGAAAACAAAAAGGAGTCCCCTATTATTTAATAACTCAACAAATTCGGTTGATGACCCTCGTCGAATGCAACCAATTGTTGATGTGCTGGAGTGTTGGAATGTTCTATTCTTTCCACGTGTATACTGACATGTTGACCTACTGAGTTGTATCCCTAAAAAATAGGAGTTCATAGGCTAATTATGTGGACACCTTTGACATGTTTTCCATCCAATACCTTGTTGTATGATTACCCAAAAACTCATTAAAACTTCATTACGCAGAAACAAAAAGCATAGTATAGGTAGTTTTGTAGTGAACTTTGGTAGCAAATGCAAAAAACACATTTTTGCTAGCCATCTGACCTTTCTGGCAGTTCTAGGGTCTTAATTGATTTTTATTAGATAAACACATGCCTTTATCACTCCCTTTTATGAGGTTTAAAATTTTCTTTTCCTCCATGAAAAGTTACAGCAATTTTGTAGCAAATATTCACCTTCAATATGGGGAGTTACTACGAAACTATCAACTTTCTGAGATTTTTCCCTTTCATGATTTCTTCCACCTCCATGTCATTCTAATAGCCTATACAAGCATTTAAACTACTAAAAATATTATTTAAACATAGCATAGGAAAAAATTAATGATGTTACCATGTTTTACTGTCATCTATTTCCGCAATAATCTTGAGACCCTTCTTCAAAAGCTCAGCTTTGATCATTTCAATTTGAGTCCCTAAGGCTTTGACTTTCCCCTGCAACTTTTTCTTGTCTGCTTGTAACTAGTTTTTCCTCTTGCACAAGTTCTTCATCATTGTATGCAAAGGAAGTGTTCTCTTTAACATTTTTCTAGATTCATCTCCAACCTTATCATAGAAATCAAGTTGCTTTGATATATCCTCCTTCAATTCCTCAAAAATTAATTTAGATTCTATCACCTCATTCCTAGCATCTCTTAATTGTTCTTATAAAACCTCCAGTTCAATTTTTTCTTATATAGGCTCCTTGCCTTTAATTTTCTTTGATGGCTTTGTTTTTTCTAAGGGTAGCTCAGGCTTTTTTTCAATTGGTTGTTGTGATCTTCTGACGGGCTTCCTAGGTTTGAAAACAAAACCTCGTTCTTCTTGTGAAAAATATAATTTTTTGGCTCTCTTACTCTTCTTTTTCTGAACTTCAGTCTTTGTAACTTCTATAGGCTTCTCAATTGGTCTTTCTTCAATCTCAATATATTTTAAGATATTTGATAGCTTACGCTTCCCTTTACTTTGACTTCTATTCATCCTTCTCTTGGTGCTTGTAGAAGTTTTTGTTGTTACCATAGGTTATGCGACATGTTCATATACAGTTCTATCTCTGCTTCAAGTTCAGCTATAGGCACAGCCTCAGGCTGCTTCTCATCCCTAGGAATTATGGATTTGGACTTTTGAGTTTTCCTAGGGGTGGCAGTATCTAACTCATAGCCACTTAAAAATAAAAAGGTGAGCCGATATTTGTTCAGCCTATTTAACTCTTCAACAACCAGCAATTTAATAATACCATGATGGAAAACATAGGTGTTACTGGCATCAAGCTTGGCTTGGACCTTGTCAACAATGTTTCCCAAACTTCTAAACTGATAAAAAGGAATGTCTAGGGGTTTTTTACCTGTGAAATGCAGTAGCAATTTGAAATGGTATTGGTAGACCATGTTGAACCTACCTTCACATGTGAAGTACTTATAGATGACCATCAAGAGTTTAGAAAACTGTTCTTTGAGGAAAGTTCTAGAGATGCCTATAGTCATATCAATCCCTTTGTGCTCTTCCTTAAGAAGTTCATCACACTTTTGTAACTGAAACTTATTCACTTTAACCCACATTTCTCTGGACGTAGGGATTTTTGTAGCATGAGAAATGGTGTCAGGGGACACTGTTTTGTTCAGCATGCCCACTTTTGATTATGTCCCTGTGAAATTAATGGAAAATTCTTTGGAAAATTTCCCATGGTATCCCTACAGCTTCTGACAGAAACGAAGGCACCCCACGCTGGAAAATTCTTAAAAGCAGGGCTATCCTCCAGTATTTTCATATCCATTGGTTCATACCTTACAACTAAGCCTCCTTCATATTTCTTCCTCTGAGCTGCCATGGCTTCACCATGATGAGAGTTGATTCTTGACACCTTAAAATATCATAAATACTGCAAGACCATCTATTGACACCAACAGACTTTCCCTAAAGACAGCTAGACCAACTCACAATACAACAAGACTGAGCTTATGGAAAGAAAGAATAGCTCAAATGATAATGAGACCAATTTTATGACAGCAATTCTAATCTAAAGTGAAAAGAGAATGAAATTTGAATGAAGCTATATGGTGTACGCATTTTGGGGATGATAGATAAAGACAAATGACATGTAATAATAACCCATATGACTCTGACTGCAATCGTTTTAAAAAATTTGCACCATTACAGTATCGTTACCACAAAAACGGACTTCCGTAGAGGGACAAGTGTTTGAAGAGACAAATTCACTATAGAAGTGTCAGGAACTTCCGTAGCAAACCCTCGGCTTTGTTAACTAAACTTGCTATGAATTTTTGTAAAACTGTCAAAATGCCAATTATGACTAGATAGGCCCGAGAGACATGGAATATTTGATTTTAACCTTTATGATAGCACCCCACTAAAATTCATAATGACCCTAGAAACTGACTTTATGAAAAAAATAACCTTTGTACATGTGATTATTTTTTAAGAAAATTCAAAACCCTAACTAACTTAACCAAATTGACTCAAATACAAAACATAAGTGTTATCTTGGATAATAGTGGCTCCAATGGGGATGTTGCGCCCATGTGGTGCAGCAAATAACCAGCAGACCAATTGCCTTATCGATTGGGCAGTTCCCAACCACTTGTCATATTCTTCATCCTACATTCGACCCTTGACATGCTCTTGAAGCAAAAACAATGTATAAATTGAAACTTGCAACTACGATCTTCAAACTACATGCTAAAAGAGATACTTACCCAACAAGATCATTTATATACATACCAATCCTACTCCACCAGTTAAAAACCAAATGTTTGATTCAAGAAATATGAAACTTCCAATATATCGAGTCAAAGAGTTGATCCAACACCTGGGCTTCAGTGATTGTACTTTAAAAAAATCATAAGTGAATCATCTATTGGAAACTCGGAATGAAAATGGAATCCATGCTCCATAAAAAACAAAAAAAATGTCTTGACTGATGACTGCAATAGACTTAGCATTGGATCTTGGAAACCATGAAAAATCACCTCTTTTGATGAAAGTATCAGACCAGCAATATTATCCTTGAAAACACTTAAAAATATCATATCTTGATGATCCAAAGGATAATCTTCATTCATAACTACAGGTTTTCCCTGTTTATACCTTTATCTTCAACATCATTCTCAAGACAGGACTCTGATTGTTCATGAAAATCTTCAATGGTAGAAACCATATCATGTGCTACATGGATGTTTAAAAATGAATTTTCATGCATTGCAATGGGAAATTAATGTATATCATCATGCACAAACAGAAATGTTTGATCATTTAAATTCGTAGCAAGACATTTTGGGACAACAACTTGTGGATCAAAAAGTTGTGCATTATTCTCTATAAGTGCTTCCTCATTATAGCCTTCAAGCATACTCAAGGAATCAATCTCCTCCTCATGATGTTAAGTAACATGATTCACATAAGCTTCTCCTTGCTCCAGCCCATTTTCATGTTGCTTAGCATTCAACTCTTTGTTCTCAATATGCTCGGAAATTTTGTCATATACTCGAGGATTATCATTAATTTCTTGGGTATAATATTCTTGAAACAAAGGTTTAGAAAATGAAAAAAGTGAAGAGCCCTATAATTGACCATCTTTATATTCCTCTTTATCACCTAAATATTGTCAAGGTTGCTGCAAATTTTCACAAATTTCATGGGATATAACTTGGTTGTCAACAGTGTCGATCTATTTCATCTTCAAGCAAAGAAGACACATATGCTTGTTGGAAACCTTCTTGATTATCATGACAACTAACCTGAGAAGAGAACTCATAAAGTGCCTCTGATATATCCTCATCTAATCATTCTCCATTATCACCAAGACTTTTAAGATATAGAATAAAAACCTCACAAAAATCATAGCAATCTTATAATAGTGATAAAGAAGGATGGGATTTATCATAATGTTCAAAGAACGTCCTATGGAAATATTTAAGAGAGAACAAGATTCTCGGCTGTAAGCCTTCATACCATGTTCTAGCTTCGTCCTCTAGGGTGGCCATAAACATTTTCATGAGACAATCCTCAGGAAACTCAACTTGAAACTTATGTACATGCATATGGAATCTAACCAAACGAAGAGCGGAATTATCTTTCTTTTCATATTTAAATATGGGAAGATAAGTTAACCAATCAATGCTAGGAATAGGATTTGGAAAGCCAAGGATGTGAGACCGATTCATAGGGGCATACCTGGAATTCCTTCTTGCAATTGAACTCGTCTTCTTCAAGTTACTGGTCTATGAAGAGTGGAGTCAGCATGAAAACTCTGAAATTTTGGATTCTTTGACCGTTGGAGTCTCCAAGTGAAAGATATACAGGCTATTGATGTCCAACTGATGTTCACCATTAGAAATCAGAGTTTATCTTTATCTTTCTTCTCTAGGGAAGGTAAACCTTTCACTTCCAACAGACGCACCAAAATTTTATCGCTAGGCTAGAACAGGTTGGGTTGTGTCAACCTCCAACACAACATAACTATTTCAAACCAAATTTTAACTATAAGTTAGCCCTTCCAATCTGAGAGGGCTCTCTCAAATTACCTATAAATTTTCTATATAAAAATAAAAACATCAAATGGCTAACTTTTTTCATACTTCATGTGGTTTTGTAGGTGAAAAATAATGTGATGATTGCCACCATTAGGCATGGATACAATTAAGGAAAATCAATTACAACAACATTCCTTTCATGGAAGCTGAGGCAATCTTGGTTGTAAAATGGTGTGAAATAAAACATTTACAGTAAAAACATAGCAAATGAAGGAATTTGGAGCATATAACATGAATTCCAAGTAATCAAATTGCTATGAAACTAATAATATCATGCAAAACATGGAGATAAAACATATGATCCAAAACAGAATCTCTGCAAATGTATATTAACTTAAGAAAAATATTACAAGGGTGGTTATCTCACATCATCCATCAACCCCTTAAAAGTGAAAAAGTTACACATACATAAAGTGAGATCTCCATAAAAAAAATATGCCACCTGGGCTAGACTCAATGCACAGCTAAGAGACCTAATTCTAATCGAATTACAACTCATGGAGCCTTTGTAGGGATATTTTTGTTTCAACATAATTTAAAAAAAAAAAAAAAGGAGTCTCCTATCTATCATTTAAGAACTCAAAAAATTATGTTGATGACCCTCATCGAATGCAACCAATTGTTGATGTGCTGGAGTGTTGAATTGTTGGAGTGTTGGAATGTTATGCTCTTGCCACGTGTATGCTGACTTGTTGACCTGCTGAGCTATCTCCCTAAAAAATAGGAGTTCATAAGCTGATGATGTGGACACATTTGACCTATTTTCCATAAAATACCTTGCTATTTAATTACCCAAAAACTCATCAAAACTTCATTACACAGAAATAATAATAATAAAAATAAAAATAAAAGAGTATAGGCAGTTTTGTAGCTAGGGTCTTCATTTATGTTTATTATCAAAACACATTCCTTTCTCACTCCCTTTGATAAGGTTTAAAATTTTCCTTTCCTCCATGAATAGCTACAAAAATTTTGTAGCAAATATTCACCTTTAATATGGGGAGTTGCTATGAAACTGTTGACTTTCTAATATTTTCCATTTTCATGATTTCTTTCACCTCCATGTCATTTCTAATAGCCTATAAAATATTTTATACTACTAAAAATATTATTTAAACATAGCATAGGAAAAAATTAATGATGTTACCATGTTCAAGGAGTGCCATCTATTCCAGCAATAATCTTAAGACCCTTCTTCAAAATCTCACTTTTTATCATTTAAATTTGAGTCTCTAAGGCTTTTATTTGCCACTACAAATTTTTCCTATCTGCTTGTAACCAGTTGTTCCTCTTTAACAAGTGCTTCATCATTCTATGCAAAGGCAATGTTCTCTTTAACATTTTTGTAGATCCATCTCCAACCTTATCATAGAAATCAATTTGCTTTGATATATCCTCCTTCAATTCCTCAAAAAGTAATTTAGATTCTATCACCTCATTCCTAGCATCTCTTAACTATTCTTGTAAAACCTCCACTTCATTTTTTTCTTGTACAGGCTCCTTGCCTTTCCTTTTCTTTGATCGCTCTGTTTTTTCTAAGGGTAGCTTGGGCATTTTTTCAATTGGTTGTTATGATCTTCTGACAGACTTCCTAGGTTTAAAAACAAAACCTGGTTCTTCTTGTGAAAAAAGTAGTTTTTTGGCTCTCTTACTCTTCTTTTTCTGAACTTCAGTATTTTTTACTTATATAGGCTTTTCAATTGGGCTTTCTCCAATCCAATAGCTTCTAGGATATCTGATAGCATACCCTTCCCTTTGCTTTGACTTGTAGTCATCCTCCTCTTGGTGCTTGTATAATTTTTTGTTGTAACCATAGGTTCTGCTACATGTTCAGCTACAAGTTCTATCTTTGATTTAGGTTCAACTACAGGTGTAGCCTCAGGCTACTTCTCCTCCCGAGGGGTTATGGATTTTGACTTTGGATTTTTCCTAGGGGTGGCAGTATCTAAATCATAGCCACTTAAAAATAAAAATGTGAGCCAATATTTGTTCAACCTATTTAAATCTTCAACAACCAGCCATTTAAAAAGACCGTGATGGAAAGCATAGGTGTTACTTGCATCAGGCTTGGCTTGGACCTTGTCATCCATATTTCCCAAACTTCTAAACAAATAAAAAGGAATGTCTAGGGGTTGTTTACCTATGAAATGCAGTATCAATTTCAAATGGTATTGGTAGACCATTTTGAACCTGCCTTCACATGTGAAGTACTTATGGATGACCATCACGAGTTTAGAAAAATGTTCTTCAAGGCAATTTCTAGAGGATTCCTATAGTCATATCAATCCCTTTGTGCTCTTCCTTAAGAAACTTGTCACAATTTTGTAACTAGAACTTCTACACTTTAAACCACATTTCTTTGGACCTATGGATTTTTGTAGCATGAGAAATGGTGTCGGAAGACACAACAAAGTTTCGCAGGCCCACTTTTGATTATGTCCTTGTGAAATTAATGGAAAATTCTTCGGAAATTTTCCCATGATATCCCTACAGCTTATAATAGAAACGAAGGTACCCCACGTTGGAAAATTCTTGAGTGAAAGTAGGGTTCTCCTCCAATAGTTTCATATCCATTGGTCCATACCTTAAAACTAAGCCTCCTTTATATTTCTTCCTATGAGCTGCCATGGCTTCACCACATTGAGAAATGCTTATTGACACATGCAAATATCTTAAAGACAGCAAGACCAAGCGTATGGACAACAAGAATATCTTGAATGATAATGAGACCAAGTTTATGACAGAAAAGCTAATCTAAAGTGAAAAGAGAACGAAATTGGAATGAAGCTATATGGTGTACACGTTTTGGGGATGATAGATAAATACAAATTACATGTAATCATAACCCATATGACTCTGACCACAACCCTTTTAAAACATTTCCATTGTTACCATAGCAATAGACTTTCGTAGCAGGACAATTGTTTGAAGAGACGGATTCTCTACTGAAGTGTCAGGAACTTCCATAGAAAAACCTTGGCTTTGTTCACTGAACTTGCTACGGATTTTTGTAAAATTTTCACAATGCCAATTATGACCAGATAAGCCCGAGAGACAGGGAATATTTCCTTTTCACCTTTATGTTAACACCCCACTAAAATTCATAATGACCCTACAAACTGAATTTATGACAAAAATGACCTTTGTACATGTGATTATGTTTTAAGAAAACTCAAAACCATAACTAACTTAACCAAATTGACTCAAAGACAAAACCTAAGTGTTATCTTAGATAACAACACTCTTGCAACATTTATTGCATAATGAAATGGTATTATGTCTTCTTTTCCATAGACTAGATTGAATGGAATTTACCCAATCGATCATTTATATGTTGTGCGATATGCCCATAAAATTGTTGATATTGTATCTATCTCAATATTGCATATCTCAATGAGTCCTTTGTGTAAGGCCCTTTTAAAAGATTCTACTACACCATTGGCCTGTGGATGGTAATTCTTTGTCTTTCTATGCTCAATATTAAATTTTTGTAGCATTATTTCAATTGTAGTATTAGAAAAGTGTTTTCCCCTGTTGCTAATTATAATCAGGGGCCATCTGAATCTTCTCACTATATTTCCATACATAAACTTATCTACTACTTCTTTTGCACAAGATTCGATTGGTTCGACTTCTTCCCACTTCATTAAATATTCCACTAAAGTAATAATATATTTTGTGCCTATACTTTTAGCCCTTTTCATGAAATTGTATGAGAAATTTAATAGCTCGGATCTTAAATGGTAGGGTCTGGTTTATATAGTCGAGTGGACTTTCATTATTCAACAGTGGTCGGCCTATCCTTTGACAAATGTTACACTGCTACACTTATCTTTGGAAGTATTTAAACAAGTTTGGACACCATAATCCTGCTTGCAAAAATTTTCCAATTTTCATGTCACTTTGGTAATGTCCATGAGCAGAGCCTTTATGAGATTCATCTATTATATCCTTCCTCTCATGCTCTAACATACATCTTTGGAGTATTTTGTTAATCCTTATTTTATGTCATTTTTCATTGATTAATGGGAAAGGATATGCTTTTATTTCCAAAATTTTCTTCTTTTTGTCAGATAATTTGTCTTATGCTTTTCCTGAATGAAAAAACTAAACAATTTCTGCAAACTCGACTGGAGTTACTTCAACCTTAAATAAATATGAGTTTGAAAGGTAATCATCTAATTTCGTTGATTATTTTCCCATTTCCAATCAAGATAAGTGGTCTAGCCCAACATTATTTTTCCCTAGTCAAGCTCTCACTTTGAATTAAAATTCCTAAAATAATAATAGCCATCAACAAATTCAGCCTTTGTGCATTGGTTTATTGACGAGATATTGTAAGGCCTGGCTTCCTATGAAGAATATAAAATGATTAGCCAAAAGGTAGTGGTGGAATTTTTGGAAAGAAAAAATTATGTCTAGAACTTTTCATTATGTCGTCAAGTAGTTTCTTTTGACTTTATTCAACTTCCTACTAGTGTAAGCATTTGGATGGTTTATGGACAGATTGTCCATTTATGCTAATATTGTTTTCACTGCCACATTTGATGCATCAACATGAAAATGAAATTTATTCAACCAGTCAATAAACATTAGTTTTGGTGTTTCTACCATCTTCTTCTTAAGTAGTTCAAATGATTTATTACATTCCTTACTCCAATTATTTGGAACATCCTTCTTGAGTATCTCATCAATTGGGAAAGTTATGTCACAGTAATGTCTAATAAATTTCCTATAGTATAACATATACCCCAAGAATATTAAATATGCTTTTGATTTACTAAGGGTTTTAGGTCCAACATCACTTTAATTTTTGCCTTATCTACCTTGATCCCATATTTGTATACTACATGTACCAACAGTATACCTATTGGTGTAGAGAAAATTCATTTCTTGATATTAAGAGATGGATTAATATGCCTACATATTTTCAACATAAGCCTCAACCATTGGACATGATCTTTCGTAAGTGTATAAAAATTCCAATCGTCAAAGTAGACTGCCACAATTTTATGTGTATTCTTGAATTTTTTTTCCTACTATTCTAAATAATATTGTTGGGGGGATTTTTGAAAGAAATGTAGTTTTTTCTTGATCTTCCTTTGCAATGGGCACTTCATTATACCCTAAGAGGCCATATGTAAATTATTGGCACTCATGTCCTACACTTGATTATACCCTGCGAAGTTGTATGTAAATGATCAGCACTCATGTCCTACCACTGCATTTATAATTTCATCATTAAATGGAGTGGGGAATGGATTATTTATTGTTAGTTTATTTAAGCCATAAAAATTAACACAAATTTTTAATCTGGTCAGGTTGTGCTTTCTGGACTGCACGATCATGGGACTTTCCCATTCTAATTTTTCTATTAGATAAATGATGCTGACAGCCAACATCCCTTTTATTTATTTCTATACAATCAGTTTATACTTGTTATCAAATTTATATGGTATTTTCTTTATAGGCCTAGTTCCTTGAATAAGATTTATTTTCATCTCCCCCATTTCCTTGATAAGTCCCTTCAAGTCTTTATAGTCGCACGAAAAAAAATCTTGATATCCTTTTAATATGACAATAAATTTTGTGGCGTACTTTTCCAACCAATAGTCGCCAAGTTGGCCCATTTTTGGTTGGTTGTTGTTTGAAATATTGACTTCTATGATTTTAATCTCTACATCCATCCAGTCGGGAGCCTTTGATTCGTTGAGCTTCCAATTTCTAATTTTTATCTCTTGGTAAGTAAGTGAGAAATGTAATTTTTCAAGCTTCTCACTTTCCTCTTTAGATACTTTAAATATTGTTTTGATTTTTCTATAATTTTCTGGAATATATGTTTTCCAATGAAAACTTTGTCTCGAATTATCGGTGTTTTCCATTTCCAAGCGATTAGTTATTCTTTGTTCTTATAAATAGAATGATACAAGATTTCATGTGGAAGTCAATGAAGGGTCAACTTCCATTTCTATTTTTTCTAGTTGTCTTATAGGAGTTTATTCTTGTAAAATTCTTTTATCTTTCCAGTTTCTTCATCCAATTCTACCTCCACCAATTGGAATTCAAAGTATTTAATAAAAATACTTTTTAATTCACTCCATTTTAGTATTTCACCCTTAGCTTATTCTATCTTATAAAATTTATTACGTAGATTGTCAAGAGTACTAGGAAACATATGGGGCCAGACTCTCTCATCCATGTATCTAATCTTCTTTCATTCTGCTTCACACAGTTGGATATGTTCTACAAGGTTATGACCAAGTTTAAATGTTGGAATGTTTTCTTATGCCAAAAAATTCCTTCCTCAAAAGTGCTCAATGAAATAAATAGATGTTTTTGTCCATGTTTGGAGTCGAGGAGCATGGTTATCCCACCATCTTATCGCTTGTCCAATAAAATTTTGGACTATACTTTGCATTGTACCTTGTTATCCTATAGACTTGGTTACTTTTTCAATATGATTTACAGGATATGCTTGTTCTTAAAACCTTAGTTGAATACCACACTCCTTCCTTAAATCAAATCATTGGATTGTGGAGGTTTTCCTTAACATTTTTTCTTGTATGATGGGTATTTCTTTTTATTGTAAAACAAGGTCGGATTTTTTTTGTCGATACAATTTCAATTGACCAAAATTTTTTTTCTTTACACTAATAATTCTCGATCCAACATTCATATATCTCAGTGTCTGAATTTTGACCAATGGAGAGTGGTGAGCATAAAAAAAAATATCTAAATGTATTTGTGTTTACATTATCTTTTTATTCCTACAATATTTGTTATAATATTCGTGTCTCTATGTCATTATCCCAAGGTTCTTCCCAGGGTTTTTCTTCTCGAGGATTAAGAGAAATCATAACTTTTTTTCATATTTCGATTTTATTTTAATATATCTTTTTCCATGGAAATTTTTTCTTTCATTTTTCAACCTCAGGGTCTTTTGACCAAAGCTACTAGATATGTTTGTATACCCTCAAGTAATTCAATTACGTCAAATTCAACCAAATTTTAAATACCCATTTTTTGGAGATGGGATCCCTGCGAAATAAGCAGTAGAGAAAGTCTTTGTAGATCGAGGAGCGAAGCACGCAACACAGAGTCTATTTTGAGTCAAAGGGTCTTTGGGGTGTGTCAAAGCCCCTTATTTTGTAATGGGATGGGATTATTTTGTGAATGTTGGACTCTACCCATGGTTTTGGACCATGGTACTGTAAATTCCAAACTTATATACGAAGTCTAGATAGAAGTCATAGGAAAGGCAAAGAAGTTTAAATGATAGATATAATGAGATGCATTTGGATGTAAGATTATTTCGAGTCTGAATTGTTGAAATTTGCAACAAGAAATAGTGAAATTGGCATCCAGAAACAACACACACACTGGTGTGGGATCACAGGTCACACAGTGATGGATCCTAGCGACACATTAGTGTGCAAGCCAATTTATAAAATAAATTGGAAAATTAATTGTAATCTTATCTCATAACAACTTGTAATAGTTAACTAAGTGTGATAGACTTAGTTAGCTCAAGAATTTTGAGTTGAGGGTCTAAGGATAGGCATGTGGAGTGATTCTATTATTAGCAGGGTCTAGTTGTAGTTGTAGCACTAGTGTAGTGTGGGTGGGATCAGTTAACTCACAATAATTGAGTTAAAATCAGCATAACTAGTTCTAACTGTTTGATGAGCTAGTGGAAGATAAAGTGAATTAAAATAGATTTAATTCACCAGTAGTGATCTACCAAGCAACTGATGATTCACTATTTATAGTTGCATGCATGCTAATTCTGGTGGGGACCCAGTTGAGAAAAAGGTTCAAGGCAAGTAAACTATCAGTTGTATTTTTAGCAAACTACCCAGATGCAGTTATATAACCATAGGAAGCCCATGATGAATTGTGAAATCAAGGAAGGCTGAATTTCCTATTTAATAGGGGTTTAATTCTCTAGGGATTGCGTAAGCAGGGTAGGCTAAGATTAGGCTAATAATTGGCTATGTGTTTGTCCAATTTTGCCTAATCAATGTGAAGAAATTGGTAGAGTGTATGAGGTTGTGGTGATCGCAAATACATTGTATTGTTTCATGATTCCTTGGTTGATTATACAATAAATATTGAGGGGTTTTGAGCAGTTTCTTTCCCTAGAAATATCAGGTGTTTTGTATTGATTTACTTCTTTCTCTTACTTGCATGTGATTGAGCGATCGTGTTTTATATTTTGCAAATATTGTAGAAGGATTCAGTATCTTGCTTTAGTACATTGCATAATCGGATTGAGTCCATTTATATCATTTCTACATGGCATTATAGATGTGTTAGAGATTTTATACACGAATATGTGTTTGTCTTAGAGGAAAGGCTCTTGCAGCTGTGTGTGTGGAGACCTTAGGAATTTTGTAGTTGTTTTTACGGACCCCTGCAGCTATGTGTGCAGGGCCCTGCAGTTGTGTGCGCGGGGTGGAACTAAATGTATGAGAAGGATCTAGAGATTAATGAAAGAATTGTTGAGAAAGGTCTAATTTTGCATTGATGTGTTTGATTTTACTTACTTTTTATGAATTTATGTGTTGACTAATGGTTTTTGATCTATAATTGAATAGCGTAATTTGGTTTATGGTTGTTTACTTTTTTTAATGCGTAAATAAGTAAGATCATGTAGTATGTTAGTAATTTAAACAGATGTTTTGAACAATTCTTGTATTATCAAGAGATCTGACCTACAAATCTATGTAAACAAGGAAAATCCCTAAAGCCATAATCCTCTATCCCTCTGGATGCATAAACCTGGTTCTAGCTTCCACCTATATTGCCTCAGGTGAGACTTCAATCTGTGTAAGCAGGTCGTTGCCGAAAGGGCCAATAATAGTGGGTTTTGTTGGACTACGCAGTCACTTTGAACTTGATTCTAGGCCCCTCAAGTCAAAAAATGGTTCTATTTTCGGGACTAGGATATTACTGAGGGATAGCTGGATGTGGAATTCGTCTAAGCAAGAGATTGAAGATTGGGTAAGTCTAAAAGAACGTGATTTTGTTGTGCAAGAAAACATAAACCCACGCATCTCTATTGAACATTGGTTACAAAAATATATCTATATACATTAGTACGAGATTGTTTTCACATCATTTTCTAGTGATATGTATGAGTGGATATCAAGACTAGTTGTGCAGACGAGTCGGTTCAATAATAAGCTAATTGTGTGGACCCCAGATCTAATTAAGAAGCTGAAAAAGATGGATAATGAGATCGTGAGGGTTTTTTTATTATTGGATAGACAATATCCTTGGAGTTTTTATCACTAAGTTTGTTGTCGAGACTTATGTGTCTTATAGCGAAGCAGAGCGCAAATTCTTCGAAGGCCCTAGAGGTAAGTACCTGAATTCACTGAAGTTCTAGATTAGAATGTTATTGTGTGAAAGGGGTATATTACGAATGCGTTTAGCTTGATGTTTGAAGAAAGATAACTTGGTGCTATGTGGAGTGGTGAAATATTTAGAACAGATTTGGGTACTTATGTTGAAACTGAATATCATTCGATGTTTGGGTTTGAAGAAAGAGAAAGAAAACCCGCTACCCCAAGAAGCATGAGATCTAAAAGTTAGCAAATAATTGCAGAGATTCCTTAGCCTTCTACCCCCATCATGGCCCCATCCCATTTTGTTCCTCCACCTCCACTATTCATCATGGCCCAACCACCAAAGATGCATATGTTCAAGGGAACATATGATCCTAAATAGTTCTAGTTTGTGGTAGAAGAAATCTGGAGTTCGCAGAATATTACAGATGAAAATATGATGAAATTGTAGTTAGTTACCACGCTACAATATATAGCTTTGTACTAGTACATGAAATATGTTACGACGAATGCAAATTCTCCTTTGGTTGAGACAAAGACCACACTAAATGTTGAATTTAAGAAACCAAAGTCGCAGTCCCGGTGTATCACAGAGATTAAATAAATTAAGCAACTGACTACTGAGACCATATGGTAGGTAGATCATAGGTTTAAGACACTATTGAGCCAGATGAATGGTATAGAGAATGGTTCATTTTGGTGTGGTTTCCTCATCTCAAATTTCCATTGTCATAACAGAAGATTGCTACTCAGTACGACGTGTTGGAGATCGTGATGAAGCTTGAAGCATCACCAGTAGTTGATATAAGCATAGGATTGCAACAGATTCAAAATAAGTTGGCGATATTTCATATGGAGCTCCAGCATCTAAATAAGGGAAAGGAGCTTTGATCTTATATAAGGTTGGAAGTATGGTGTATCAAGTGAAAATTAGAGGGTCACTATAACAAGAAGTGCCCTGTTTATAGAGACTATTTAGGTTTTGGGGTGCCAATTCCATTAAAACCTGGATCAGGTGGTGCGCCAAGAGTAGGGCCACATGTATGGTGTAGCTTATGCGAAGTTGTAGGACAGCATTGTAGGGATTACTAAAACCTATTTCAAAAGTTTGTGACATCATTGAAGCAATTGTTCTACAATTTCTACAGTGAGATGGGACATGATGAGAATCATTGTAAGAGTTATGATCTAATGATTTAGAACATTCCTAGTGCATATCAAATGTAGGTAGAAGGGCATGAAGCTTCGGGTTCACTGATTGTGCATGGAGGTTTCCAAGGCCGAGGGCGTGGCCGAGGAGGAGGCATTGGTCGTGGATGAGGATAGATCATATGTTACAACTATGGACAAGCTAGACATTTTTCTAGGGATTGTCAGAATCCTACTGCGGCTTCCTGTAAGTATTGTCAAGAATTTGGTCATGAAATCGAATAATGTCCCATTTTGTTAGTTAAAATGCAGGAGAAGTGCAACAAGTAGCTGGCTCAGAATATACAAATGATGAGGATTGAACCATGTAAGAAAGCTCCAAGCATTAACATAGTAACGTGCATTGGTGTGAGTACGGGAGGGGACCACGTAGAAGGAAAAAAGACTGTGACGGAGACCTGGGTAAGGAAAGCAGAAGATAAGAATGTTGGATTTAATGTACAGCGCGAGAAATGGACATTCATGGAAGCAAGGAAGACATTTATGATTCTTAAATCTTCTCCACCTACCGTGCAGAGAAATTTGTTTCCATTGGAGAATAAGCCTGATGAGAATGTCGAAGTAAAGGAAGTTGATTAGTCTATCTTGGCGTTCTTCTTGCAAATGTGTATGAAATTGTTGAGGGAATAGAAGGTTGTAGAAGGATTACAAGAGATAATAGATAATTGTGTTGGTAAGGAAAAGATGCAACTGGAACAACGCGCAGTAAATAAGGTGTAAAAGAACAAGAAAATAACTGACTGGGAGATGCGGTTGACTACGCAAATCGAAGACTATGAGATGGATCAAGTCATTCTAGATCTAGGATCATATGCCAGTGTTTTGTCAAGGCAGACATGGGAGCGAATGGGTAGTCTTAAGCTGCAATGGCCACCAATTCAGTAGAGGATGGAAAATTAACAGAATATCATTCCTATGGGGCAATGTCATGGGATTAGCATAGATATTGATGGAGTTGGCGTGTTGGTCGAGTTCGAAGTTATTGAGATCTTTGATGATAGTAATATGTATCTTTCATTGTTGGGATTTGACTGGGCTTATGACATGGATGCTATAATCAACCTAAAGAAGAGGCAGATGATATTTGAAAATAATGGTACCTGAGTTGTTGTGCCATTAAATCCTTTCGAAGGTGCATGCTATACAGGAACATGTCCAGCATGAGTATGGGGATGCTAAGATTGATCAGATATATAAGCTTACTATGTACGATGAAAACTGGATTAACTCCACTGTGGATGGCATAATTTTTTGGGAGCGTGACAGGTCATGTGTTTCATATTTTGATGAGGAGTTGCACCATTGGCATAATCATTTGCATGAAGTAACCACTAAGCGTTGTAACAGGGTTACCAAATATTTGCATTATGTCCGATCAGAAGTATGTGACTTGCCTTTTTATGATGGAACAGGGAATGTTGTCTTATTTTTGGAAGAATTTGAGCAAAAGATGCGTGAGGACCAGAGATACGAAGCTTTAGACTTCGCATTGAGGTCTACTCCAGCCTAATGGTGGGGGGTGCACAAAGAAAGTTTGGGAGGATTTATGGAGTTTTGTAAATTGATAAGATTAAGGTTTGGCCAAGTAGACACGAAGATCACGGAGAAGTATGATGGTCAGAAAGATTCTCGTGAGCATTTATCTCATCGGACTGAATCTTGGGGAACATAACCTCAACCAGAATGGGTGCACATGTTCTTTCATTCGATGGAGACGATACCTCAGCAATGGTGTCTCGAAACATAGCTACGCCATAGCACTTCGGATTAGGACGGGATGATAGAAGGGTTATTATTAACATATAGCTTTGTTGATGGTTGGGAGTTCATTAATGAGGCTCTTCAAGAAGTTAAGCCGGGATTATTTCGCATTTCCAAGGATCCAAGGAAGTTGGCACAGCCTGATTGGGTTGCACAGTTGGAACAAACACAGGAATGTTGTAAACATTTTTCTTTAACGGACCTGGCCAAAATGTTTGTGCTGGGGGGGATATTTTTGGGTTTCGATATGAACATACACATAATGATTATGTTGGAGAGTGGCTTCATCACAGTCGTAGTACTGTATTGCAAACTGAATGTAGGCGTAGCTGGAGGTGACTGCGCCGAGGAAGGCAGGACTTTGCTCATGGGCATTAAGGAAATTCTGAGGTCTAAAATGGGCCTCCTAAGAAAAATGTACAACAAAAATAAACTTTATAAGAACCAATAAGATTCAAGATGATGATGTTAACCATGGGGGATGATTCACCATTTTTTAAGTAAAAGGGTAAAAAGATTAAAAAAATAATAAAATAATAAAACTACTTTTTCAACTCATATTTTCAACTTATCTCCCAAATTTTTTGCTCAAATTTCGAGCGGGAGTACTCGTTGGATGCAAAATTTAATTCCTCATCCAAGGAGTACCCTTGTTGCATACTTTTGATGGACCCTACTACACGAAAAAGGATAAATACATAAAAAAACATGATTACAATCATGTTTTTTATGTATTTATCCTTTTTCGTGTAGCAGGGTCCATCGAAAGTATGCAACATGGGTACTCCTTGGATGAGGAAATAAATTTTTCATCCAACGAGTACTCCAGCTCGAAATTTGAGCAAAAAACTTTGATAGATAAGTTGAAAATATGAGTTGGAAAAGTAGTTTTTCCCTTTTTCCTTCTAAAATTTGATGATGTGATCAAATCTTATTTTATTATTTCCACTATTATTTTATAATTTCCTTAGGAGGCCCATTTTAGACCTCAAAAGTCCCCTAATGGTGAGTCTTGCAGAGATCATCCAAAATATTACCGTTGGAGAAGTAAAAGTTGATTGGGAAATGACTTGGCCATTAAAAGGAGTGGGAGGGATGCAATTATTGGGAATATGTGGGCGTATTTTCCACCAAATTGGAATTTATGAGGAGTATCTACAGGCGGTGATGTGATTTTAATTCAAAATTCGTGATAAAGAAAGGATCATGCTCCCCGTTCGAACACTTTGTGTGCTAAGTGTTAAAAGTGAGAGTTGTTGTCTACAATAGAGTTGAGCAATCTATTGCATGTCGAGGTACAATTTAAAATTATTTAGAGAAACCTTGATCAAGGCAGGGCTCAGCCACACATTCCTGTTGGGAGTAGATCACACCATGACGGTTATGCCACCTACAACTGTCACAGGGTTGAGGTCGCCCAGAAACCAGACCACCATAGGTGCATCTCCATCTGTGAAGCCTAAGAAACCTGTCCTAAGGTCGTCACCTCAAAAGAAACTCCCGAAGGAACATCGAAGTAAGGGAGCTCAGGATCGACAGAAAAAGGCCATGGAGATAGAATCAAATGTGACGAAGGAGAAGAATCCCTGGAATAAATCGATGTTGAGGAGGTCAAACCTATCTCTAGGTGCCTCCATATATTCCGCCCTGGAAGCTAGACTCTAAGAAGCCGGTAAAGGAACCTGACGCAATAAAGTACAACGTGTTAACGCCATTGATTCTGGATGAGGTACCGGATGAAGGAGATTTACTGGCTAAAGTGCCTCAGCTAAGAATGCAGGATTGGGATTTTAATGATCAGAGAAAATACCCACAGTTTGAGCCCAATAGATATATATGCGCCAGTAGGCCTATGCAGGCAGAGTGACGATATCGGTGCCGATGAAATGGGTGAAGGGTATCCAGGATGCTAGGATACTCAACATGCTCTATGTGCCACACTTTGGGCGAAGCCCTATCAACACTATATTTGTGCGCCAATTGTTGGCCTTAGTGCATGATGATTGTCTGTGGTTGGGGAAGAAGATCCCCATTGCCAAGCTGCTCATAAGGAGAATTATGGCCCTTCCTTGTGTTGGTTCAGGCCTCGAGGAGGCTTTTGTGGGAAAAATCCAGGACAAGCAGCTAGCAGATAAGATGAAGAGCGGTTACTATCTAATGAAGGGAACCCAGGGTTATTTGATTAACTCCATTTCTGATAGAACTGTGCGCTTCACCGTGCACATCCTTTCAGGAAATATTATGAGGAAAATTCACGAAGAGGAGGCTTCCACGCCTGTAATAGCCTTAGCTGTTGAGTGCACCAAGGGTGTTGTATATAACTGGGCAGGGTATTTATGTACTAAATTCCTTGTCAATTGCAGAGAAATGCAAGAAGAGGGAAAGCAGTTCCACTACGTGTGGCTCTTGATTCTCATTGCATTGATGGAATGGAGAGAGCTCGAGGAGTCACAGTTCAACATTGCAGACCCAGATATATGCAAATCAGTCATATATGCTTCACTGTGGCATTCTAGAGATTTATCAAGGGTTATGGCCAATAAATTTTTCTAGGTAGGATTTGAGATGAGTTTACGCATAGTGATTAACCAAAAGCCTCGGTTATCACCAAGCATTATGGAGTAGTATCAACAGGTAGCAGATTTCAAATCGGACTTCCATCACATACACATCCAGGTGAAGAAGGACCTCGATGGGGTCTGGTACGAGTTGTCATACCTAGTCGAAGAAGAAGATGTGGAAGTCATCATTAGCCATTGGTCGAGCAATTCGTTAACTATGCTTCTTGAAGGCATGGAGCAAGCAGGAATGAGTGGGGTGAAGCCCACTAAGCTAACAGAAAAGAAGGAAATAAAATTCACATCTGGATACTGGAGGGGATGATATTCTTGGTGGTGATAATGGCACAGATCCATCTTCCCCTTTTACCTCCAAGAGAAGACAGCCACAGAAGGGTGGCATAAGAAAGAAGGTAAAATTTGATAGGTCCATTGTCCCGACGAAAATGGTCCTCACTAAGGGGTACATTGATGAGATAAGAGACACTCTGTGGCATGTCACTGAGGATTTATGGGGAAACATCGAAGATAAATATAACAAAGTGTTGGAATATTTCCATAAAGGTTTGCAGGAATTACAGATGTAGACAAGCACATTTCAAGCGAACATGAGTGCGGTGAGCAGGTTGCAAGCAAGCGTGATTCTACCAAGCAGGGCACAGGATAGTACAAGCACAACTGCGCATGAATTGGTGTTGACCTCTGATACCCACGCGGTTCCTATCCCTACAAGAACACTAATTTTTGACACGACGGAGCAGCTAAGGCAAGTGACCCACTTGGAGAATACAAAGTTGAATCTTGTTGTGATGCCACTGCAGGCTTTACATGAATTCCACCAGGGCATTGATGAGGAATATAAGACCAGAGAACAGCATGCCCTTATGATCATTCAAGATGTTAAAAATGAAATGCAAAGCATGGCTAAGGAAAATCAGCTTGTTTTCCAATAGCGTGAGGCTAAGACACTACAAAGGCAAAATATGGAAGAAGCCATCTCTAAGGCTTGCAGTGAGCTACCAGACCTCCATATTTTGGCTACAACTGCACCATAATAATTAGTGGCAAAGCTTTCCACAATAGTTAAGGACTCTAAAGCCAAGATCGACGAAGTGCACCTTAAGTTACAAATGAAGATAGTTGAGTTGTAGATGCAATTGCATCCTGCCACTCTTCCAGAAGTCCAAGAGAAACGCGCAGCAGAGCTAAAAGCTGCCACAGAACAGGTTAATTACCGCATACATGAGTGTGTGAATGTCTTTGGGAAGTTCTTGATGTATGGGCCTCATTGCAAGAGGACCCTCAGGCGCAAAAGCTACAGGTCGAACTGCATGAAAGCTTGAACAAATGGATCAGTTTAAGGTCACTAAAAATACCTTAGCAACATTGCAGTGGCTAACCTGTCTCAAAGAGCGTAAATTCTTACAAGAGCAGGTCAATGAGCTGCACAGGAAGGAGAGTCTACTTATATATAGATTGAAACCATGGGAATCTGAGGCCAACCAGCTCTGCCAAACTATGGAAAAGAAGTTGAAAGCATTGTGCATGATGTAGAGAGGATTTAAGCAGAAGGCAACTAATAAAGTTATAGAGATGTTGCCCGGGGAAGTCAAGAGAGTTTGAAAAGTAGTGTGCCAAAGCGGTTCCACTATTGAAGGATGCCTTGAGCAACACCAATGCGAAGATCAATGGAGCACCAAATTTGTAACTCGGGACGAGTCACAGTTTTGTGTTGGGGACCTGTTGGAGATGGGATCCTCGTGATGTAAGAAACAAAGAAAGACTTCGCAGATGGAGGAGTGCAGTGTGCAGCACGGAGTATATTTTGAGTCATAGGGGCTATGGGGTGGGTCAAATCCCCTTATTATGTAATGGGATGGAATTATTTTGTGAACGTTGGACTCTGCCCATGGTTTTGGACCATGGTATTGTAAATGCAAAACCTATATTAGTCTAGATAGAAGTCATAAGAAATGAAAAGAATCTTAAATGATATATCTAATTTAATTGCATTTGGATGTAAGATTGTTTTGAGTCTAAGTTTTTGTTTGGGTTAGAGGACAGAATCCTGCAGATATGTGCGTGGAGACCTTAGGAAGTCTGCAGCTGTGTGTGCACCCTTGCAGTTGTGTGCGCAGGGCCCTGCAGCTCTGTGCGCAGGGTGGAACTCGATGTAAGAGAAGGATCTGGAAATTAATGAAAGAAATATTGAGAATGATCTAAGTTCCCATTTATGTGTTTGCTTTTATGCATTGTTTATTAATGTCTATGCTAACTAATGATTTTCGATCTATAATTTAACAGCACAGTCTGGTTTATGTTTGTTTACTTTATTTAATGCATTAATAAGCAACATCGCGCAATATGTTTGTAAGTTCAATAGTTGTGTTGAATAGTGCTTTTATTATCGATATTTCTAACGTGTGAAGCTTTGTAGAGAGAAAAGCCCTAAAGACACAATCCTCTATCTCTTTGGATGTGAAAACATGGTTCTAGTATCCCCCCTATATTGCCTCGGGTGATACTTCGATCTGTGCAAGCAGTTCATTGCCGAAAGGGCTTGTAATAGTGGGTTTTGTTGGACTTTGCAGTCACTTTGAACCTAGGTCTACGCCCCTCAAGCCAAAATCATTATTGGTATTTTCATTTTCTTGGCCATTTTGATAGGTTCAATGAAGTTTTGGTTTGTTAATTTCGTATAGTTAGTCATTCTTTGTAAAGTCAACCTTCCCAGTTTTATCCATGCTTCTCTAGGAAGGATACTAACTTGCAACCCAAAATCAAATACAAATTGATTTATCATATATGCATCTATCTCAAGATATACTTGAGTGTCGTAGTAATCTAAATGTTTTCCCTGAGATAATTGTCATAAGTTATCGAACTATTTTTTCTCCTCGGTATAGCCTTTAAGTATGTGAAATAGCTCCATCAATTTATTGATTGATTGTTCTTCTTTCAGCAACTCTATAAATTCTTCTAATACGTTATATTTGTTCAGCTTCCATTTCCTAGCTTCATTCCTAAGAATTTAAAATATTGTTTTCTATTGTTTCACCGTGTTGTTGCATATTAATATGTTGAGAAATTCCTTTTGGTGGTCAAAAAATTGGTTGTGTTCTTGAATAATTTTCTTGACCTGCTCCTCATCTAGTGACGATGTGCATATTTTTGGAGTTCAAAAAATCTTACTTTGGAATGGAATGGAGGAGGTTTATAGCTCTTTTATTTATTATCTTATTTAGTAATTTAGGGAAATCTTCTAAATAATGATCACTCAATCTTACATAATTGCAAGTCAGTTTTATCCTTTAAGGTGAAGTTAGGCCCATTATGGCCTTCCCTACAACACATAAAGAAATATACTCTTCCCCAACCTCAACTGTGGCCTCAGCCGTGTCCATTAAATCCCCCTCTTCATCCACCAAATCCTCCACTACCTTGAAAACCATTTCCTCTACCTCCTTGTGTTATTGGGTCATTGAACTGGTCAGACATATATGTATGATATACAATACGATAATTGGGCTTGTTTCTTCCATTCAAATGGCATTTCTAATTGGAATGAGTGTTGTCTTGAAATATAGTACACCACTTAGGTTTTTCATTTCTTAAATTATATTGGCACTCTCTTATAGTATGAATCGACGCAACTTGACATATTTCATTAATTTTTCTTATGGCTATATTCTTATGTACTTTATATAATTGAATTTCATCATTTACATATTGAATTCACCCCACAACATCATAACATCATTCAATTTTAAAACGTTATTAAACAACATATGCAACTATATAGAAAGAGTGATACCACCATCAATGCAGCGGAACATAAAGGAATAATAGAAGAAAAGCATTCACACATAGAGACACTAGGTGTAACACCCTCCTCCCACATCTACACAAGTAATCAGCCAACCGGGGTAAACATGTGACGAATATTTACTATGATATGATTCAACTCCCTATGTGTCAGTTAAGGAAGTGGAATCGATGGAACATAACAACACAGACCTTCTACACCTACAACAGAACCCCCAAAGGCCATCCAAACCTTCCAGGTGACTAGCCCCTGAGACAAACTAGATTTTTGCTACATTAATCCCTTATTCGCTCCCATGACATGGGGATGAGTACAATTGGGACCCTCCATTCGCTCCCACAGCATGGGTATGCATGTGACTGGGATTTTTTCTAGGTAGTTTTGTGCATGTGACTCCGAGTTATGTGCCACTTTTTGAAGCCCAGGGCTCAGGTCACTTCCCAGAACTCCATGAACTTCCAGAAATCAAAGATAACAACGGAATAATGATAAAAATGCAATTACTTGAACAAGGACTTGGTTGGACCCCTACTAGCCATGACATACATTTCTTCAAACATGTCACAAATATGTGATCTACAGGTTTAAACAACATATTTGAGCATAGGGGTCTCATACTTATCTGAGAATCGCTAAGAAGCATTGATGCCTCATCACATTAACAAAAATACCATCTATTAAGTCATATATTCATTGTTAATTCATCTACAAATAAAAACATGATGATATCCATACATCATCACTGTCATAGAACATTTTCATAACCAATGTATAAACAAAAGAAATGACAAGAATAGAACAGCTATATAAGCCACATAATAAAATTCATATTTACCCATCAATACCAGAGGAAATTATCTCTTATTTCCATAATCAAAATGAAACCAATTCTAGTACTTCCACGTACCAACCGACCATAGACATGGCTGAACCAAATCTCTATTTCAGTGAGTCACCCCCATGCCATATTCCAAGCATGAATGTGGGATCTCATAAAACACATCAATAAAAACCAAACCAGGGCTTCCAGAGGCCAAACTACCTAAACCCTCAACCAGTGATTCCACCTCACTGTTGTACATCACTAACCATCACCATATTAGCCTCTACCCAAACTTTCCAAGGCTCCATAGCGTTGGTCCAACCAGGGCTTCCAGGACTAGTAACTCAACCCACAATTGTCGTCAGGCCTCCAGAGCATTTGTCCAACCAAGGCTTCCAGGACTAATAATTCAACTGACCAAGAGCATCTAGAGAATTTTTCCAACCAAGGCTTCTAGGACTATTAACTCAACCCAAGTTGTTACAGGGCTTCTAGAGCATTTGTCGAACCAAGGCTTCCAGGAACAAATAACTCAACCCACGGCCAAATTCACATAAAAACCAACTAGGAAAGAAAATTAAAACCCACAACACCATGGTTATGCAGGAAATGGAAAGGCTAGGCAAAACCATTATCAATCCAAGAAATCCTCCATGCCAATGACATATCATAACCAAGAAACCACATGCATGTGACATGCATGCCAAAACTAGCAAGGAAACCATACATGCAAATTGATACCTTCAAATAAATCCAGTTGTAGTTGTTGATCTCGATGTCCTCTTGCGCTTTCCTACATTTCCTTTGCCTTCTTTCTCCAAATCCCAAGTATGACACACTCCTCCAAGAGTGCTCCAAGAAACTCTAAGCGTCCAACAGATGAGAGAGAGAGAGAAAAATGAGAGCTCCAAAATTGAACTGACAAAAGTCTGTGAATTGATCCTCGTAATCCTTTTTATTAATGAGCCTCTATTTTCTTCAATTTTCCATTATTTTCCTTCATTTTCATCCTCACAAGCAAACTATGACCTTTCACCTCCCTTTTATCCTATTTTCGATTATTTTCCTAAATAAATGTCAATGATTGCCACTTTGTCTTTCCAAAGCCTTCTCCATTTCCTTTTCCAATTTCCATATCCATAATAAACCATATGAAAGCCCACACTAGTATGTTTTGCCCAACATTCAGCTTGGAATATGTATCCCATGACCTTGGTCTTATATTTTTTTTTACATTTATTTTTAACCCGGTTTATTACTAAAACCTCCCCCTTGGGTGGGAACTTTCTTTGGTGTTCAATGACACCTACAACCAACAAGACTGTCGAAAGAAAAACATACTTCCCATGGAGATTTATAACAAAACTCGTTGCAGTATTTACAATGACATCCTGCTGAAAAATTGATAACCATATCGTTTACTAGAGCTTTATAACATAGCTCATTACAGTATTTACAACAACAACCACATTTGCTTCAACTATCAAGCAATCATACTGTCTATGGAGCTTTATAAATCTAGCTTGATATAGTATTTACAATAATATACACATACAAATATGCACGTTTTCTCAACCATAAAATAAAAGCATATGATGCATGTATCAATCAAAAAGGTAATACAGAGGCTCACACCTCCACCCTCAAAGTAGTACCAAGGTTCACCTCCTTCCCAGGAAGTCCAGAATCCATTTCCAAAGTCAAAGTAGGCATCCAATGTCCAACGCTACAATCATGCACCACTTGCCCTCTTAGTGAGCAGTTACTGGCTCATTGTTCCATGACACACTCCCAATGTGGATATGATTCCATATGGCAATGCTAATGACCAAAAAAAATCCATCCTTGGCCTTCTCTTCTCTGCTAAATAGTCCCTTAGGAAATCTGGTCACCCCATTTCGTGCAGTCGCACACCTTCCAAGTTTCATTGGCACCCCCATCCTAGGAATTCCATCCCTTGGAAAGGTTTCCTCACATTGGAAGGTCCAAAAACCAAGTTATATCCCTTCCTCAATACCACCATATCAGTCATATCATGTTCATGGAAATCAATGGACATTATTGGGTACCAGTGTCCCACAAGGGCCCTACTCCTGAAGTACTTTACTAGCATATTGTTGCATATTTCCATTCCTTTTACCGTTGCTTCTAATTCTTGTTGCCGGTTTCAACCACCCAACTAGGAATTTTCATGTTTTCCTGTACCAAGCACATAAATTCCATTAGATTCAAAATAAACTGAAATAGATTCACATCATACCTCATCGGTAGCCCATCAATAAGGTACACTTGCAATTCTATTCACTTCATGTCACAAGAAGTAAAACTAGTTGTTTGATCAAATAATCATGTATAAACATATCACATATGGTTATCTCAAAACATAACCATCACAAATTAAAATCATGAATCACATGAAATCATCATAAACCATAATCATAATTAAAACTGAAATCAATTATTGATACTTATCCTTTAATCGTTTCTTTCTGTACACACACCGGATCAATTTCCACACCCAAGAAACATTGAGTGTCTTCTCTTCAACTACATACACATGCACAATGTAAATCACAACACATACATCCACACACAACTTACGACACCACCCAATACATACACCTACACCTGATGAGCTACACAACACATGCACCTACATCTGGTGTACAACACAAAAAATACACATGTCACGATACCACAACTACACAATGCACATACATAGGATTGCATGCCCATAACACAGAATGTACGACATGCACACAATACCACATGTATACTAGTACCATATGCACAGCATGTACATAGTACCACCTGTACACAACACCACCTTCCAAACATGTGTACAGCATCACATGTACACGGCACCACCTTCACAACATGTACAGAATGCCACATGTACACCATACCACATGTACAATGTGTACACAATACCACATGTACACATCAACATATGTGATCTAGGCGGATATTGGTGGCCACCCACCTATTCCACTTGGGGCCCCACCATTATTTCTTGCAGTTTTTCAATTTCCTTAATAATAGCACAGTTTACTATTTTTAGCAATTTTTCGGGTCCTAAACTTCCAAAGCCGTTTTGGGGCCCTAAACAGCGTTTTTTGGGCATCACTTCTCCAAAAAATATGATTTCGTTTTAAAATTGATATTCATCGTCAACATTTGTATTCCTCAGATATATCTTTCTAACAATGTATCATGTGCGTCAAACGGAGATAGTATGCCAAAGCTATGACCCCGAGAAATTGATGTACCAAATTACCCCGACGGGGCCCATATTCTGGCATTTCATCTCCTAGGGTTGGGTTTTTGGATGTTTAGGGTTTTCCATTGTTTCTCAATAATATATAGGCCTTCGAGCCTCATTGTAACACAAATTTCAGAGACCTATATCCACCACATATCTTCTCAGAGATAAGCTACCAACGCCCTAGCTATTTTATTTCCATTCTATTTATAAACAAAGGAACGCGATGATGGATATCTTTGCCCAAATCCTTCAACGACTGCCCACTAGCAGCACATATGCATCCAGCAACCACTCTGGAGGTGCAACTCATTTTAAGTTACAAGTAAACTTTGACATTCCCATATCTGACGGCCAAATAGATGCAGACGTCGTAGATAGATAGTTGAATCTATTAGAAGGATATTTCTCAGTTCATGACTTTTCCGACTAGGAGAAGATTATTTTTTCACTCCTCAAAGCTACCCAACATGTCAAGGATTGGTGGGAAACCTACTGTGATAAAAAGGACTAGGGGGAACCCTCTTTGTTCTCGACTATACCCACTTGGAATTCTTTCCAAGATGCCATCAAGGAACAATATTATCCAGTGGGGAGCTATGAGGACAAGTACATATAATGGACTACTCTGTGGAAGCAAAGGAATCAAGATGTATGTGAGAGGATGAATATGTTCCATACCCTGTGCACAAAGTTGGGTATCAAAGATTCGGAGAAACATTTGGTGTTGAAGTACCACAGTTGTCTACACAGATACGTTCAGGAGGAAATGGAGTTTCGTTACATCTCCTCGCTCGGTATGGCATACCGATATGCTTCCAAGATTGAGCATAAATTCAAATAGAAGAAGACTGTGGCCACGACCTCTAGACAGGGATCCTCTGCACGACAACAACAAATGGACAAGGTCATGGAGGAGTATGGGGACATATTCACCTCACCCACAGGGGTACCTCTGCACTGTTAGGTCAAGCACCCCATTGATATGACCCCAGGTGCGTCGTTGCCCAATGGACCAATCTATCAGCACCTTGTTTTGGAGAACAATAAAATCAAGAGGAAAATTCAGGAGCTACTACAGAAAGGTCACATCCGACCGAGTTCATCGCCCTGTGAGAGCCTGATCATGTTAGTGCAAAAGAAGGATGGGACATGGAGACTTTGTATTGACTATCGGGCGTTGAACAAGATCATTGTCTGGAATAGGTACCTGATCCCACGAATTGATGACCTTCTGGATCAACTCAAAGGGATGAAATATTTTAGCAAGATTGACTTGAATTTTTGGTATCACCATGTACCAATCGAACCATCCGATGTGTGGAATACTACCTTCAAAGTTGAGGAGGGCCTTTTCGAGTGGTTGTTCATGATTTTCCAGGTGATGAATGCTCCTACAACCTTCATGAGGCTGATGGACGACATCTTGTGGCCATTCACCAACTCATTTGTAGTAGTGTACTTGGATGACATCTTGATCTTCAGCCGGACTTGGGAAGAGAACCTCCACCACATTCGACAGGTCCTCCAAATGCTGCGGAAACACAAGTTGTGTGCCAATTTCGAGAAGTGCACTTTTTGCATGACCCGGGTTCAGTATCTGGGATACATTATTGATGAACGAGTGTGCATGTGGATCCAACCAAGATCCAATTAATTCGGGATTGACCGGACCCACCCACTCTAACAGAGCTTCTCAAATTTCTGGGTCTTGCTAATTTCTACTGTAGGTTCATGTTGGGATTCTCTCATATCACTTGGCACTTGAGTCAAGTCACCAATGGAGGAGTGAAAGCAAAATTCTTTTGGTTGGAATATCAACAGAAGGCGTTTGTAGAATTGAAACATCGCCTCTACTCTGCCCCAGTGCTCACATTACCAGACTTGCAACAACCATTTGAGATCGTGACAGATGCCTCTGACTATGCTATTGGGGCATTTCTTCCTCAACAGGGTCATCCAGTGGCATATCACAGTGAGACATTGTCCGAAACAGTGCGCAAGTATCCCACTTATGACAAAGAAATGTATTCCAATGTGTATGCATGCCTCCAATGAAAGCATTACATTTTGGGGAAGTAAACGGTTATCCACACAGACCATCGACCCCTGAAATTCATATAGACACAAGGGAAGTTGCAGAACGATCTCCATCAGAAGTGGTCCACATATCTGCAACAATTTCATTTGAACATCAAGTATAAGAAGGGCAGCACTAATCATGTTTCATACTGCCTCAGTCGACCACCGATTGTGGCGCTAACCACCGTTATCAGCTCTTGTGGGCACGAGACTTCTAATTGGCCGCTTCTCTCCAAGAGCGATTCGGAATTCACCCACACATACAAGACACTCTTGGAGGGTACGTAAGTTCCAAACTTTCACCTCTAGGATGCACTGATATGTCACCTAGAACACCTTTGTGTTCCTTCAAGTGAGCGTGACAAGATGATTTGGGAAGCACACTACAGTCGATTCGTTGGGCATTTCAAGGTCGAGAAAATAGTTGCAGTACTACAGAAGTATTTATATTGGCCGAACCTCCGGCAGGATGTTGGGAAGAACATCAGATCCTGCATTGCTTACTCCATTACCACACCGACCATCAAGAAGTAAGGCCTCTATACTCCACTACCTAACCTTAGTCGACCTTGGGAATCCATCTCCATGGATTACATGTCGGGCCTTCCTTCTACTAAGCATGGAAACGATTGTATTTTCGTGGTCGTCGATAGATTCTCGAAGATTTCCATTATGTCGGCCTGTAAGAAGAATATAACAGCAGAAGCCACTACTAAACTCTTCTTTGAACATGTGTGGGTGCACTTTAGGATCCCACAATCTATCATCTCAAATCGAGATAGCAGGTTCCTCAATACATTTTGGTCCAACCTCTGGTCAATGCTGGACACCAAGATCACCAAGTCCACAGCTTTCCATCCCCAAACTGATGGCCAGACAGAGGTCGTCAACAGGATGACTATACACATTTTTCACATGTACAATTCAAAGCATCCACGCACATGGGATGAGAGCCTTCCCTATGTACAACACAGTTATAATCGGGCTCTCCACAGCTCAACCGGCCACAGCCCCTTTTAGGTGGGCCTGGGGTTCCAACCAGTATGTCCCATTGATGTAGTCATGCCATTTGTGGCTACTCAGGTCCATTCGGATCATGTCCAGTCTAAAGCTGACAAAGTGAACAACTTCATTGAACATATTCAGCACATCTGCCAGCATATTCATGACATATTGGACAGAGCCAATGCTAAGTACAAGAAATGACATGATCAACATCGGGTGCAACACCACTTCTAGGTGGGCGACAAAGTGTGGCTACCAAGGAAAATTTTTAGGATGGAAGTTTATATTAAATTTTATAAACCTTGGCGAATCTTACTAGTCCTTAATATCAAAATTGTAAAATTTTGGGCTATATTTTTGTAAAAATATTTAGATTTCTAATGATTTTATATTAGTTTATACAAAATTTTGGCGATATTTAACGTAAAATAAATGTATACTATAAAATTTGGATGAATCATATTTAGAAAAAAATGGAAATTGGTGAATCTTTTTTTTGGAAAAAACATGGAAAATTAGCCCACCTACAAATATTAGCCACTAAAATTTTCCGTGGTGGCTACAATTGCAGAAGGATCACCTCACTGGACCCCACCGCAAGCTTTGCCCGCTCCAATATGGGCCATGCACCATCACCAAGGCTATAGGGAACAATTCTTCCAAGCTCAATATTCCACCATTCCTTGGTCTACACCCAGTATTCAATGTGGACTGCCTTCGGCCCTATTTCCCACCTCTACTGGACACCTCTGACATTGCAGAACAACTCACACCAACAAATTTAAACCCAGACTGCATAGAACAGGCCACCACAAATTATATCATGGACATGCAAATCAAGAACACTCGCCAGCAGAATATCCAAGTGTATCGGGTGGTCAAAGATGGCCAACTCCTGCACCAAGGCAGGTGGTTCACCAGGGATCAAGTTCAGCAGAAGTTTCCTCATCTCATGGAGGAACTCAACGCAATGGGGATCATTGCTTCCTAAGGGGGGAGGAATGATCCAGGTGGATATTGGTGGCCACCCACCTATTCCACTTGGGGCCCCACCATTGTTTCTTACAGTTTTTCAGTTTCCTTAATAATAGCACAGTTTACTATTTTTAGCAGTTTTTCAGGTCTTGAACTTTCGGAGCCATTTTGAGGCCCTAAACAACATTTTTTTGGCATCACTTCTATGACTGTTACACTAAAAACTGTCACCTTGACATTCTGCTAACTGTATGAGCTCATTAACACTCATACATACCTCCTCTGCAAGTCGTACAACCTTTACTCCTGATGTCAAGCCTTGAAACAAGAAGAAAAACCCTAAAAACCTCTAAAAGAATGGGTACGCATGTAACATGAAGCCTGCCTGCGTTCCTGGCTTGGGTACGCAGGTAATGCATGGCTTACCTGCGTTCTAGAACGCAATTTTCCTTTGGAATGCCTGCGTACCCCCTCCAAACTCAAAAGAGCGAGAAAGTAAAGTTAAAAAGTTGGTTTGAGGTCAATTCTAGAAGGTTCTAGATGAGATTTTTTGGGGATGAGTACGCTTTAATAAGGTGCATGTATCCCTCACCTTAAGGAACTAATCCCTTGATTTGAGGAGTATATCTTTTTGAAGGAGGATTCTATCCCTACAAAGGTGGAATCCTAACCTCCTCATATGCTCTATAAAAGGAGGCATTGGGTAGCCTCAAATGGTTAGATTTTGGAGATTGAGATTTTGGAGATTGAGAATTAGAGTTCAAGCTTTATGGGTGATTGAGTTGAAGTGTTGTTGAGATTTAGGCTTCTTTCTGTTGAGCTTTTGAGAGGAAAGATCACATACCTCTTTATGCTCCTGAAGGAAGAGTGAAAGACTTATCAAAGTAGAGGAGACTCCTGCTTCAGACCCCGGGAAGGCCTTTCGAACATCAAGGCTAAGGTTGTAAGGTTCTTCTGTTATTTTTAAGATTAATACAATCAAGTTTTGTTTTTCTCAATAAATTTTCGTTCGATTGTTTATTTCAATAAGCTGTCGTTTGATCTTTTATTTCATAGATTCCTTGATCACTATGATAGGTATGTTTTATGATTATTTGTTATACAGGTGCTATTTAATATTTGTTTGTTTGTGATTGTAGGTCGATGAAAGACGACACTTTCTTGTGACGAAAGAACTCTTGTTGCGACGGAAGGATTATTGTTGCGACGAAATAACTCTTGTTGCGGCGAAAGATTATTGATGCAACGGAAGCACTACGACTGCAAATAAGCATTTGGATCTAAGGTAGGATCGAAACCTTCATAGAATTTATTTGTAAAATGAATATATTTAGAGAAAGACAGACTTAGTTGTTCATTTGTTGCTAGATTGTCTTCTGACACTAGGGAGATCGGTCTTGTCTGCAAGAAAGATTTATCCGGCCAACAAATTGGCGACTCCACTGGGAACTTTAAAAGGAAAAGAACTATCCTCGGATCTAACTGATTCATTTTTTAATGAGGTTGACAGAGTAAAAGGAACTTTCCTCGGACCCACTGATTCATTTTTTTAACGAGGTTGACACAGTAAAAGGAACTATCCTTGCCTACCTGATTCATTTTTTAATGAGGTTGACTCAGTAAAAGAAACTATCCTCGTTAAAAAATGAATTAGTCAGCGATGAGGATAGTTCCTGTTACTGAGTCAACCTCATTAACAAATGAATCAGTGAGTCCGAGGATAGTTCCTTTTACTGTTTCAACCTCATTAAAAAATGAATCAGTTAGATCTGAGGATAGTTCTTTTCCTGTGTCAACCTCGTTAAAAAATTAATCAGTTAGTCGAGAGCATAGTTCCTTTTCTTGTGTCAAGCTCGTTTAAAAAATGAAACAAGCTTCCTTGAGGACAGTTCTTTTCCTGTGTCAACCTCATTAAAAAATGAATCAGTAGGTAGATTGTAGAGAGTAGATTAATAGATTAGAAATAATCAGTTTCTAAGGATGGTTCCTATTACTGAGTCAACCTCGTTTAAAAAATGAATCAGGTATGAGGACAGTTCTTTTACTGTGTCAACCTCATTAAAAAATGAATCAGTGAGTCCGAGGATAGTTCCTTTTACTGTGTCAACCTCGTTAAAAAATGAATCAGTGAGTCTGAGGATAGTTCCTTTTACTATGTCAACCTCGTTAAAAAATGAATCAATGAGTGTGAGGATAGTTCCTTTTACTGTGTCAACCTCGTTAAAAAATGAATCAGTTAGTCGAGAGCATAGTTCCTTTTCTTGTGTCAAGCTCGTTAAAAAAATGAAACAAGTTTCTGAGGATAGTTCCTTTTCCTGTGTCAACCTCGTTAAAAAATGAATTAGGTATGAGGACAGTTCTTTTCCTATGTCAACCTCATTAAAAAATGAATCAGTAGGTTATATAGGTAGAATGTAGAGAGTAGATTTGAGGACAGTTCCTGTTACTGTGTCAACCTCGTTAAAAAATGAAACATGTAGGTGAGGATAGTTCCTTTTACTGTGTCAACCTCGTTATGAAACACGTTGCCATGAGCATAGTTTTTTTTCTCTGTGTCAAGCTCGTTAAAAAATGAAACAAATCCTCCCCTAATTGAGTCGAGTCTTTGACTAGATCTCGTAAATGTTAAGTCATATATTTAGGTTAATTATTTTAGTTTTTTGCATAATTTTCTTACAGTTTTAGGTCAAGTCTTTCATATGATCTCGTAAATGAACCTTCATTCCATCCAGCTATTAATTACCAGCAGTGTATTTAGTTGAATGAAATGAAGCTGGGGGGGCATGCGCTCTAGCAGTTACGCTTAGGGGGCATCAAGCACAGTTTTCTCTCTGTTTCAAGCTTGTGTAAAAATGAAACCACTCTGAAGCATAGTTTTTCTCTGTTTCAAGATTTTGTAAAAATGAAACCTATCTTGAGTCAATTTCGGTTATTTTCAAGACTCGTTAAACTCATGAAAATCCCAAGATTATTTTGCTATCTTTCATTCTCGTAAAACACATGAAAATGCCGAGTTCTTTCTGTCTTTTCCTGCTCGTAAATTAAATTGAAAGTCGGCCACATGAGTACATTTTTATCACTTTTTCGAACTCGTTAAAGTTTACAGAAAAAATGAAACTACTGAGTATACTTTTATCACTTTTTCGGACTCTTGAAAATTACGAAAAAGCGAAAACTTGGAGTCCTCTTTTAAGCCCTTTTCAGACTCTCTAAACATGAAAATATTGCCACGCACTTGATTACTTGAACTCGTTAAAATAAATTAATGATCGTCGCTTCAGTATAAGTTTACCCCTTTTACGGACTAAAATGGACTATTTACTAAAAAGGTATATGTTGACTAATTACGGTCGATAGAGTTCTCTCCCACATTATTTTATCCTTTTTCGGGCTCGAGAGACTAAATTTACAAAAAAGTACACCCATGGAGTTTTCTTAAGTTTTTTCTTCTGACTCCCTAAAATTGAAAAACACCGAGTTTCTCCTATACTGGACTCATTAAAAATTTAACAGTAAAGGACCTGTTCAATTTTAAATAGGAACGAACCACTCCTTCTTAGGGTTCGAATCTTAAACTAAGTTGGACTCATCCGAAGGATGAGCTTATAAACAAGAAAATGTTATCTTCCTCAAGCTTGTCAAAAATAAAGAGGTACTTGCCAGAAATGGTGGGGGAAAAGAGAGGAAAATGAACCTGTTTGTTACATTTTGATTATTCAGAAAACCGTTAACCACTCTTGAACACGACACTTTTGTTCACCTGGGTTGGGAAATCCTTTGCCTAGCAGTTAATCAAACCATATTGAAAGTCTTCAGCTGGTTTCTGGGTATTAGCTTTGGGTCAATTGTCACCAAGCCATCTACAATGTCGTTATGTGTTCAAGAGTATAGTTTAAACAAACCATTCATCTGCAAAATATCTGTCATTCATTTTGACCATCCCTGAGTCAGTCCTTGCCAATATATTTCTTCAAAACTTGATCTATGATTTTGTGTTGTGGGCTTGCCTACGACGGACCACTTTCTATCGACGACAGCTCTTTATCTAGGAAGTTGATCCAGAAATCGTCAATACCTTGAAATCTACATGCCTCAATGGCAGGTTTCTCGCCTTCGACGACAAGTTGCATCATTGACCTTCGATCGAATGATTCCGTGACATGTTCGACTTCAGCTCATTCATTCACATTTCATGGATTGTACTGAGTAATTTGAGAGCCATTGACATTACTGGTGGTTTCTCTCACACTTGTTAACAGTTCGCATCATTGACTGGTAATCAAGTGGTTTCTACCATGTTCGACTTCAACACATTTATTCACATGGATAGAATCATACTGGTTTGAGAAATGGAAATCAAGACCCTGGATCTAGTTTCTACCATCCAGGATGCAAGGAATTTTATTATTATACAGTAGACTATTCATTACAGATGGCTGTGCCCATGCTGTGTCTACACTGATGTAATATTAAAATCATTTCTGTATCAGAACAAGTTTAGTTAGTTTTTTATCTAAGTATGGGAATGCCTACCTTAGCGATGATATGTTTACATATATATATTTTGCATTGAATGTTTTTACAGGTTCCAACCGAGGTGTCCACATGATGATCCTTGAAATGATAAAGTGCTTCACTCTTCATATATGACAAACTTCATCTTCATCTATTTCAGACTTCGCACTTTAGGGGCAATCTGTTACACTAAAAATTGTCACCTTGACATTATGTTAACTGTATGAGCTCATTAACACTCATACATACCTCCTATGCAAGTCTTACAACCTTTACTCCTGATGTCAAGCCCTGAAACAAGAAGAAAAACCCTAAAAACCTCTAAAAGAATGGGTACGCATGTAACATGAAGCCTGCCTGCGTTCCTGGCTTGGGTACGCAGGTAATGCATGGCTTACCTGCGTTCTAGAACGCAGTTTTCGTTTGGAATGCATGTGTACCCCCTCCAAACTCAAAAGAGCGAGAAAGTAAAGTTAAAAAGTTGGTTTGAGGTCAATTCTAGAAGGTTCTAGATGAGATTTTTTGGGGATGAGTACACTTTGATAAGGTGCATGTATCCCTCACCTTAAGGAACTAATCCCTTGATGTGAGGAGTCTATCCCTTTGAAGGAGGATTCTATCCCTAAAAAGGTGGAATCCTAACCTCCTCATCTGCTCTATAAAAGGAGGCATTGGGTAGACTCAAATGGTTAGATTTTGGAGATTGAGAATTAGAGTTCAAGCTTTATGGGTGATTGAGTTGAAGTGCTGTTGAGATTTAGACTTCTTTCTGTTGAGCTTTTGAGAGGAAAGATCACATACCTCTTTATGCTCCTGGAGGAAGAGTGCAAGACTTATCAAAGTAGAGGAGACTCCTGCTTCGGACCCTGGGAAGGCCTTTCGAACATCAAGGCTAAGGTTGTAAGGTTCTTCTGTTATTTTTAAGATTAATACAATCAAGTTTTGTTTTTCTCAATAAATTTTCGTTCGATTGTTTATTTCAATAAGCTGTCGTTTGATCGTTTATTTCATAAATTCCTTGATCACTATGATAGGTATGTTTTATGATTATTTGTTATACAGGTGCTATTTAATATTTGTTTGTTTGTGATTGCGGGTCGACGAAAGACGACACTTTCTTGTGACGAAAGAACTCTTGTTGCGACGGAAGGATTATTGTTGCGACGAAAGAACTCTTGTTGTGACGAAGGATTATTGATGCGACGAAAGCACTACGACTGCAAATAAGCATTTGGATCTAAGGTAGGATCGACACCTTCATAGCATTTATTTTTAAAACGAATATATTTAGAGAAAGACAAACTTAGTTGTTCGTTTGTTTCTAGATTGTCTTCTGACACTAGGGAGATCGGTCTTGTCCGCAAGAACGATTTATCCGGCCAACAATGAAAAATATGATTTCGTTACAAAATCAATATTCATGGTCATCAGTTGTAATCCTCATATGGATATTTCTAACGATGTATCATGTGCGTCAAACGGAGATAGTATGCCAAAGTTACGACCCCGGGAAATTGATGTACCAATTTACCCCGACGGGGCCCATATTCTGGGGTTTCATCTCCTAGGGTTAGGTTTTTGGAATTTTAGGGTTTTCCATTGTTTCTCAATAATATATAGGCCTTATATCCTCACTGTAACACAAATTTTAGAGGCCTATAGCCACCACATCTCTTCTCATAGATAAGATACCAACGCCCTAGCTAGTTTATTTCCATTATGTCTGTAAACATATTTTAGTTCTTTGATATTAATGAAATGAAGTGGTATTTCTGCTGAATTTTTATATTTATGGTTATATGTGTATTTTGTTGCATTCCTGCATAAATCCAGATCAATATGCACAACATGTACACGACACCACATGTGCATAGCACCACATGCATGACATGTACACAGCACCACCTGCATAGAGCACCACATGTACAATCACGCACACAACACCATATGTAAAACATGAAAACAACATGATATGTACATAGCATTGCATATACAATATGGCACCATATGTAAACAACACCGTAAATCCAATATACGCAGAGCACCATATGCACACAACATCGCATATCGAAGATATGCACAGTATGATATGTACATAACACCCCATATCCAACATGTACATAATACCATCTATACCCAACACTGCATATGAAATATACACACAAATCTATATATACAACATGAATACAATAGCATATGTACACAATACCACATATACAAAATTTACACATCACCATAGGTACAATCACTAAATAGAAAACATGCACAACATATACACAACAGTAGCACTGAACATCCAAACCACACACTGACTCCACAAATCAACCTGGCTTCTAGTGTCTTTCCATTTTCCATGTTTATCCTAGCATGTTGCAGATCTGTAATATTCCTAATTAGGCCAAGCTAATAGGAATATACTATTTTTTTCCATTTTCTTGTTGTAAGAATAAATTGTAAAGGAGGATAAATTTAAACTCCTAAAATAGCAAAATAAATCAATGCCCATGTGAACAAGGCTAAATCCGGGCTGCCTTAGTGAAACCCATTATGTGTGAAAAGGGATTAAGTCATTTTACTGGGTCAACTAGACCAAATCAACAGCGTTTTCTAGATACATTGAACCACCTAGATGCACAATGCAGTCTTAGTTGGAGGCTCATCATGTGAATGCTGCTAAATCACTGAGAAGGTTTAGGGTTTGGCAAGGATTCCATCTTATTTAAGGAGGAGGAGGAATGCATGAGAAGGTTTTTGATGATATTGTTTCTGAAGGATTTTTCTCCTTAGACACATCTCAATCTCTAGTTTTTTTCTCTGAGAATAGTGTTGTTTAGCACTAGGGTGTTCCTGATCGAGAATCCCACCTTTTCCTTGAGAGGCCTCTTGGAGGAGACTTGAATTTCTTGACCACTATGAGGCATTTGGCCAAGCTCTTCTTCCAAATCCAACGCAGATCCTGTCAAGGGTTTGGTTGTATTTGTAAGTTGTAGCAAGTGGAGGCTAGATCTATTCAGATCTAAGCCATTCTAGTACCTCTTTTCACTGGGAAAGTCTTCTATCCCATTGGCAAGAGAGTATTGGATGAGGAGAGCTAATTTTCAGATCTTGGCTTGAGGCCACATCATGCTCTAGAGCCTACAGTGCATTCCATCTTCCAGAACTATGTTATTTTCAAGGAGAAAGTTGCAGGGTCTTTTGGCACATCAAGGAGGAGAGATCTCTAGTGTTGGGAATTTTCCCTTCACTGTGGTGATCCATGGATTAAAGTTATAATCCATGTTCCATTCAGATTTGATCTGAATACTGATGTATTTTCTTCAGAAATTCTAATTCATTCTGCAGATCAACTGCATTAGATCTCAAATCTACTCCATGTACATCATTTTCTGTTGAAAACCCCAAGGGGCTTTTGAAGAGGAGACTCTATAGTGTACAGATCTGATATAGATCTATATTTTTGTACACAGATCTGCTCTAGATCTGAAGTGTAACTTACAGCTCTTTTCAGCTAATAAAATAACGTTTTCAAGCTTGTACAGTCATATCATATGGTTGCAACCTCTTATTTTGAGCATTTCTTCATGTAAAGTTTCCTACTTTCTATTCTATGATGTATGGGCTTCAATATAATCTTGATATGCTTATGTAAATGACATGATTGAGCCTACATATTGGCCTCCTGTATATATTTGGCTGAACTGCATTATTTTCTGAGCAGTTTTGTCACATAGTGCTACAGTCCCTCTTTGGGCAATTTTCTAGTTGTACTAGGTGTGGGAGATCTGTTTAACCCACCTAGAAAGTTTTGTTTCTGATCTCCTTTTGGATTTGGGTCTTAGATTATCATATCTAAGGGATCCAAGGGCTGATTTCCAATGCTAAAGCATCCATTCCTGAAAAATACATTTTTCAAGCATGCCTTGCTAGCAATCCCTATTTGGGGATATTACAAGATCACACTACTTTCAGTTTGTTGATGTACCCCTCAGAATTACATGTCCATAACATAAACATAGGCATAGTACAAGCATATGATATCAATTCATATCCACATGATACTTGCCTCATACATATGTCAGGTTTACTCTTCCCACTTGATTCCTCATAAACTAGGAACCTATTCATACCATTCACTTGCATAAGCAATCATTCTTCCACAAGAATGATCATTGAAGACCATGTCAGACAATGACATACATACATACATACATATATACATATAAAAATCAACATAAAACAATCATGATCCCTGATGACCCTGTCAAACAACCACAAACATACATATATATACATGTGTATTGTTGGAAATAATGAGAGGAGGAGTGAATCAGTATTCCTTTCAATTAGAGCATTATCAGTGTTTGTACAATGATAGTAGCAAACAAAAGGAACACAAATGCACACAGTATTTAAGGTGTAAACCCACCACCTAATGCTTTTCTAATAATTCTTTAATATTCAACTCCAATTGAAAATAAAGCTCAAACTTCCTAGAATCTAGAAAATCATTCTTCTCCAGCTCCCACTGGATGGACGCTCCAACGCCCGAGATTCTTCATTAGTCAACTGAATGGATGCCCCAACACCCAATGAGCTACAACTCACCTTAGCACCACCCTACCACCCTATAGAAGAATAAAAGAAGAATGGACTCCCGTACCAGGGAAAATGGTCCACTTTACAATGATATAGAATGACGTAGAAGAAGAAGATACAATAGACCATAACCCCAAATATGACACAACAACCTAATGATGATCCTAGACCTCCCGACACTGCCTCTTCAACTCTTGGCAGATAGACACTAGTACAATTTTTACAATAACGTATTTACAATGACTTAGTACAATGATACCTTTACAGTGGTTGTATGCAGCGCTACCAACTTGAAGACTTTAGGTGATGAACTTATTGTTGTTGTTATGCACCTTGGTTTCTACTCTTTTCATGCTACCCTCTACTGCACCTTTCTTTTCTTTACTTCCCTAGAAAGTCTGGTCCTTTGCAGCACTTGACAACACATGATCTAGCTTTTTCTTGCCTTCTAGGAGCTCGATATTGAATCTGGTGTATCTCTGTTATTTCATATCCAAAATATGTGATTTTCGGTCTTGTATTATTCCTCTGAGTTTTCTTTCCAAAGCCACAGGTCTGACCCAATTTGGATTCTTCAAGAGAGAGTTATGACCAATCTCTCACAATGCCCTAATTATGGAATGTTTTAGTAGAGAGAACTTGTACGGAGTGCCATGTGTCATTGTTTCTTCATTCAGCTCTAAAATTGATAGAGAGAAAACTAACTGTGCACTATCTTCCACGTTTTACATAATTCCAATCCGATACTCAGAGAGAGAGTTATGACGATTTTCACAAGGTCACTTCTTTGAGATGAATTTCAGGAGCCTGCCAAAACACTGACTTCCACAGATCATATCTCTGAAAATGTTGCGCACCTTGATCTGAAATTTTCACAAGAGCTTCCTTGGGATTTTGGATTTTCCTCATAAAAATTTCAGCTTCTAGACCTTTGTATAAAAAAAATTAGAGCGAAACTTCCACGATGACCTGTATCAGATAGTGAAATCCCTTGCATAAGGAGGATATGAGGATCACAATTTATATAAGTGCTTAGGTTGAGAAGGGCTTCAAAAATTGAATGTGGGAGGGATTTTAGGAGCTTAAAAAATATTAATTATAACTTTTCAATGACCCATGCCACAACCCCATGGGGTTTTAGCCCACTAACTGGGGTTACAAACTTTAAACATGAATATCTCTCAAACCGTGAAGAATTATGTGGCGTGCCATATATCAATGGAAACATCTCGACAAGAAGAAACCATCAAAAGCATTCTTGACCCAGAATATATTAATTTGTTAGGTCAAAATTCCCATGCAATATTGGGGTAGCCCTTGGTGTTGCTTGGGTTGACATCAATAACAACCACTGATCAACATGAACACTATCACAAAACAATCCTAATGACCATGTTATTCAATGATATACATACATACTTACATACGCATATGCATATATGAACATAAACATAATCATAGTTACAACAAACTTACCAAATATCGTAAGGTCAAGGTTAAGAGAACTTCCTTTATATGTGCACAACATTGATAACAATTGTTCCAAACCCAGCCAAGGAATCTGACACCTCGGATCCCTTTACTTTACATTTTTTTTCCTTTCTCGTGTCTATACTCCCATCTCCCATTTACCACAATGGACCCAACCAGTCCAACCGACTATCATATTCTTACCTTCAACTCCCCTTACCCATGCGTCAAGCTTCATCCAGCTATTACATTACATGTTGGGTTTCATTCATCTCTCCTAGACTCTATTAACTTCCTCTTTCCCAACCAATTCCCAAGACCCCCAAAAAATAAAAGGAAACAACAAAATAAAACAAGAAGAAAACCATGAAAACCAATAGAAATATGACACCACAAACAAAGTGGCAAGGCCTTGCACCAAACCTAAATAAAGCTGCAAATCTAGTGCAATAATCACAAAAGACTAAAAGCAAAAGACTAGAAATAAACACCATGAATGAATCCCCATGGTTCTCAGTGCTTCTAAGGGACAGCTCAACCTGATCCTCCTTCAATATTTTATGGCAGTCTCTTCTTCCATTCGATTCCATGCATCCTACTTCCATACACACATAATTGTCAATGCATAAACAAATATAACAATATACCAGTTATCTTACCATGTTGTGCCAAACAAGCTTTCTTGTAATTAAACACACATGTCAGCCACATGCTCCAAATATCAAGACAACATATCTTTCAATTTGAAATCAACCTTTACCAAGTATAACAACCATGTCATAGTCAATAATTAACTCACATTCATCAATCATAATACATACTGCTACAACTATCACCTACTTACACTCAAGTACATATTAGTTGTCTCAACACATATGTGTTAGTAAAACCATATTAAAACAAGATCATTCCTTCATTCAATATTATAAATACCTACTCATACCATGCAGTTAATCAAACATTCAAACAATAGATAGGCGAAATGATAGACACCAAACACCAAATAGATGACATAACAAAACAATCAAACACCAAGAGATGACATAAACAAACTCATTCCTTAATGTATTTTAAGGGAGGCTATCTTGTCTGCACAATAAATCTAGATTATCACAATATAACATCACAATACATCAACTCAAACATAAATATGGTCATGATATCCATAGCAGTTACTAGCTAACATGTTCACATCATAATCTCATTAACAATTGTCATTCATGCGTAACAATCACATATTCACAGTCAGTATAGATTAGTATGGCATAATATCAAAACATGTTAACTCATACATTGATTTCATAACTCTAACCATCACATAGGCCAATCCAAATTAAAATGATACATATAACATCAAGATCTTAAACGCAATAACACTAATCATCAAGTTAACTAACACATAACAATGACAAGTTAACATATAACATAATCATCAACAAAATATAACATAGTCAAAAAGTTAACTAACATATAACAACAACATGTTAGCATATAACATAATCATCAACAACATATAACATAATCATCAAGTTAACTAACATAAACCAACAACAACAATACATATAACAACAAGTTGTTATCATTCATGACTATTTGACGCATTTTCATATGACCACACTGATTCACTAGCATCTACCATGCATGTAACCACAAAAACAATAAAAGGAAAAACATGTATATAACCCCAATGCATATAATAATCCATTAACTAACATACTTGCATTTCAAACATACAATACATGTATGACGATCTGCTCTTACCCCAAATTCTAGTGCTACAACCTCACTCTAATATTCTGCATCTCCTTCTCTATCTCAACCAACACATTAGCATCATAACAAGAATCAACATCATGATGACAAAAAATACATACAATGACCTCATAATTCATGTTTGACCTACTATATATGCATAACTATAACAATGACAAAGCATTCATAACGACATATAGGCACTAACATGCATAACAAATGCACATACAACTAACATTCATTCATGACTAATGCATCCCAACAACGAAATATTCAACTCCTTCATGGAAACACAACAGAAACAATGACCCTCACCATGCATACACAATAGCATATAGACCACCTACATGCATGCAAGACAAACAGATTTTTCCTATCTAGTCCAAGGGTTGAACCATGCTCTGATACCGCTCTGCGGTATCATATATCACACAAGGGACCGAAAACCAGACACCACCCAAAGAGAATGAAACCATGCTCTGATACCACTCAGTAACACCCTCCTCCCACATCTACGCAAGTAATTGTACAACTAGGGTAAACATGTGACAAAGAGTTACTTACATATGATTCAACTCCATATGTGTCAGTTAAGGAAGTGGAATCGACAAAACACAACAACAGAGACCTTCTACACCTATAATAAAACCCGTTAGAGCCATCCAAAACTTCCAAGTGACTAGCCCCTAAGACAAACTAACGGTTTTCCGCATTAATCCCCTACTAGTTCCCATGACATGGCCATGAGTGCGGCTGGTACCCTCCAATCGCTCCCACAGCATGGGTACGCATGCGACTGGGGACTTTTCTGGGTAGTTATGTGCCTGCAACTCTAACTTTTGTGCCACTTTTTTAGGCCCAGGGCTCAAATCATTGCCCAGAACTCCATGACACTTCCAGGAATGAAAGATAACATCAGAATAATGATACAAATGCAATTACTTGAACAATGACTTGATTGTACCCCTACTAGCCATGATAGGAATTTCGTCAAACATGTCACAAAAATGTGATCTACAGGTTTAAACAATAGATCTGAGCATAGGGGTCTCATACTTATTTGAGAATCGTTGAGAAGCATTTATGCCTCATCACATTAACTACATTATCATTTATTAGGTCATGGATTCATTGTTCATTCTTTTAAAAATCGAAACATGATGAAAGCCATATGTCATCACTATCATAGAATATTTTCATAACCAACATATAAACAAGAGAAGTGACAAGCATAGAAAACTCATATAAGCCACATAAGAAAAATCATATTTACGCATCAATACAAGAGGAAAATTGTTCTTATTTCCATAAGAAAAATTAAACCAAGTTTGGTACTTCTAGGTACCACCCGACCATAAACATGGTTGAGCTAAGTATCTCTTTCATCTATTCACCCTGGTGCCATATTCCAACCATGAATATGGGATCTCATAAAACACATCAATCAAAACCAAATCATGGCTTCCATAGGCCAAACTACCTCAACCCTCAATCAGTGATTCCACCTCATGATTCCACCCTATGCCAATCAACAATATCTCATGCATCCTATTTCCCACTTATCTTCACAACAATGACCCTCAAGATTCATGTGGTATAACACATGCATCATAATCAACTTGGGTTATACACCTCCACGCACTCTCTCAACCCGTTGGTTAGACAAGGAGCAATATTCCCGACAAGCCCAACTTGTCGGTATAATGCCAACTGGGGTATACTCTGCATAGACCAAGATAAGGGAGTAGCACCTCCAACCCTACATGTAATAGATAGGGTTGAGTCCCTATTGTCTAGATATTCCTCAACCCAGGAGCCCTCCATCTCAATTCCTCACCCAGAGAGCTCATAAAGGAGGGAAGAGTTGGCTCAGTGTCCTTGATTAGTCTTGCTCTTTTTAGATTAGAAACATATCATCGTGCTCATATATTGAACTGGATTAAACAACTCACTGAAGAGTTCAATCATAATGTCTCAGTAACAGCAGTGTCTTGTTCATGCAAGACATCAAATAAAATATTATATTAGAACAAATATATAAATCACAAAAGGATACCTTATTCATCCTCCCTCTCACAAAGGTAGCAATCACAAGCCTAAGTTTGTCTCTTACAGTAGCACAAATATCTTAGTCCCAACTATATATGATAATCTCTACCAATCAGATCCCACTCTTTATCGTCGCAATGTATCTCTATCACATCTAGAACTTGTTCAAAATATCTTTCCAAAGAGTTTCTTCAACCTACCTCACAGCTATAAATGCTAGCAACATTGTACTCAACCTTGGTCATGCTTAAATCTACGAATTACTCATCCAAAATATCATGGTGGACCTCATGCTAAAGAAGCACCCAGATGTGCTCATCTCATCAATAATGATCCCAAACAACATTAGTTGATTCATGCATTCATATATCATAGGAAGAACTTATCAGACCAAAAATTGATTATCCCATGAAAATATCTTGAAGGGTGCTTGGCAGCAACCCAATGTGAATGACGCGGCTCAATCAAGAATTGAATTAAGTTGTTCTCTGCAGAAACATATATCTATATGGTTATTACAAGTAACATCATTACTTTAATAAACTATATGTTTCCAAGTTAGGTTCAGCAATATCTCCCCATAACTTCTTGAAATTAAATTCCATCGGGGTGTCCAAGGATTTGCTTTCCCATATTCCAAAATTTCTTTAATAGCTTCATGATATATTTCCTTTTCCAAACTTCATCATTCCAAGTTCACATTTCAAACTTTAGAGGCCATCTCCCTCTTCATTTGATCATTAGAGGCTTGTTACATGTCAATAATAAACCATCGGCATATAAAACCAAACTCAAAGTATACCTTGGACAACTTTTGAAGTAGAGGTTTGGATTGGCACATCTTCTTGGTTTTACTAGGTAACAATCAATGGTGACATACCAGGCTCAAGAAGCTTCCTTATGCCATATAATGCTATATGCAAACATTATAATGATCAAACCGATATACTCAGCCTCGCACAAATTATCATTCTGCAATTAAATCAACTAAGTCTTTTTATCAAGCCTTAGATGCCAAATCAAAACTAATATCAAAGTCATAAACATTTTTTCCAATCTCACTATGACAAACTCTTTGGATCAAGTTTCATGTAGAGCTCACATCCAAATACCAAGTTATGAATTCATCTATTTTTATAACCATTGTTATTTACCAAGCAATATCAAGTCATCCTCATGATCATAATATAAATAATTTTTGTCGCTAGATGCAAATGCATGCATGATATCACTGCATATTGAATCATAATTGTTTACTCTTCAACCAGTGTGCCAAATCTAATGATGCCAATACATAATAAATTTATTGAATACCAATATTAGTCACTAAAAGTCATTATGCCCACATAGCACTGTCATCAAGGAAAATCTTCAGATATCAAGTCAAACCCTAACTTGTAATCATTGTGAATTCAATCAATCTATAACCCAAAACATATCTATGAACTATCAAGCATCATGTCAAAACTCCAATACTTCTCATCTATATTAAACCAATCAGCCAAATCTTGTCAAACCCTTGCAGATGTTATAAATCTATGTCATATACCTTCTTCAATGATCAAAACAAAATGGCATACTTATATGCATATTTTGGTCCCCTACAAACACAAGTTTAGTCAACACATCCACATCCTCTATAGTAATTCAAAAATTAAAACTTCCCTACTCATAATACTTTCTATTGTCTCATCCATATTTGTAGGACTGTCATACTCCAGGTGTGCTCTTGTTTTTAAGCATAGGGATTTATTTTTTGTGTCCTATAGGCACAATCGCACCCACGACCCTTATTCTAAGTGGTTGGGAGGTCTATAACTGCATTGTTAAGTCTTTCTCTCAGTGGTTGGGGCTTTGACTAGGAATAACCTTCTCTTCTTAAACCAAAACTTGTTTCAAACTAACAACGTCATATAGTTGACTATTCATGTCCAAAAATTTTACTTGAACAATAAATAATATTATATACATTTATTGCAAATGATAATAGGTGTAGGGATATTATAGAGATTTTCTCCCTCTTAATGAGAAGCCACATCGATCAATATTAATCAATACATCAACTTGTCTATCATAATACTATCATGCATTAGAAAAAAATTTAGATCATGAAATCAAACTATATTAGATTCTTAGACATATAATCATAACAAAACATCATCAAATAGTTCATGGCATCACATATGAAAATGGCATCAAACTTTTCATCAAGGGTTAGATTCATATAGTTAGGGAATATGACAAGAGCTTCATCATACTTCAAGGATCATAATCACTATGTCATCACTTATTTATCACATAACTCAATGCATTAGGTCATGGCATCCTGATTTAGCACATTGTCGAATTTACTAAGCTTATCAAAACCTAACCAAGTTCAACAAGAAGTTCCTAAGCATCAATATTATTGTTACATTTGTTTTATCATCAAGGTTATCATGATTATCACAATTATTAACAATTGTATCAATTCACCATATATCAAAAACAATGTATCTAGCTTGCTTCATAAAATCAAGAAATCCATCATGACAAAAATGTAAGATACTTGACAAATATCAAGTGGACCAATATATCACATGTGCCATAAATAAAACTTACCTTCATATGCATATATGAGTCATTCACGAAGGTGAAATTCCCATCATACCTTAGGGCTTACCTTGCCATCCAATATTGTCATTGATTGTTGGCAAAAAATTATACAAGATAGAGACCATGGGTTCAGGCACAGGGGCCAACAAAAGATTCGTTGTATTCTAGTCCAACACCGACATTTTCATGACCTTACTCAAAAAGAGTAAGGTGTCTCACCCGAGGCGTGTCACAACCTTACTAAGATATGGATTAGGACTAGGTGTCTAGGAGAGTAGCACAAAGACTATCATTCTCACCTAATCCAAAATCCATAGCATCTGACATATATCATCGCAAATTGTAACAAGCATAGCCTCCAAGAGACAGAAGACATATACATTCATTCATAAGAAAAAATTTAAAGAGGCCCATGCAAATAACACATTTAGAACCATAGAGAAATCCCGCAACTCTTCCTATTAACTTAAAGCATCTTTACATTCTTGCTATATGGATATTCAGAAAAGAATGGGAGAATCAACATACAAAGTAGCTCAGAATCAAGTAAGCATAGAACAGAACTAAGTCCAATATACTCGGTGACAGCATCTCGACATATGAACACCCTCTCGTCTTGTGGTTTCCTTTTCATTTTTTTTATAAACTCCACTCGCCTAATCTACCAGTCTCTTCCTCATATTCCCCATCCTTTCCTCCTTGGTTTCATTTGTGGCTTGACTGTGAATGCTCCATCTCATATTGACGGTCATTGTAGCTCGGCTGCACTTGCATGTCTCTATATTTTTAGCTTGCCAACTACAGTGTCTGAGGGATCCTAGCATATTTTCTCTCTTTCTCTTGGTTGTTTCCTCCATAGCTACCCTTTGGTCATACTTGGTCAAAACATGTCAAAAAATCTGTCCCAAAAAACGAAGGACCCAATAGGCCCCAAACGCACTTGATTGACTTGTTCCCAATTCAATCCTTTGTTGATGTTGTTATTTCATCTTTCTACTATGGGGCTTTTGCTTGTGCTACTTCCTCTTGGGTTGTTCCTTAATGTGCAGAAGGTTCTCTTTCAAACGAAGGACCTAAATCTGGGACATATTGGATGGTTGTAGTCTTGAATAGTGTATATTTAGCCATTTTCGATTGCTAGGGATCTGTGAGAGTGTTAGCTTTCTCAATAAATTGCACTGAAATTTTAGTTTTTGGTTGGCCAAGTCTTGCATTTAGGAGAGCATTCCACTAAGTATATGCTTCTACACAAAGTTGTTGTAGTTTCTGGAAATGGACCTTGTTGGTGGCTTGAGTTTGTGAATCAGAATCTTGGTGATGTGCGAGTCATCCTCAATATGCTATATCTGCTTCTTGAGCATGTCCGTCTATGCAAGAATATCTCTATGTTGGTTGAGGTTTGGTGTATTCAAGGCTTTGTCAAATATTTAGTGAACCTCTTGTCGCTGAGTATAGACCGGTTGACTTTTCTTAGCAAGGAACCCTGAACAGTCCTGAACCTGAGTGAAAATTTATTTCACTCTCTTGTAGCCTGATGAAGGGAGGCCTTCAAAGAAGCCATCTCAGTGATTTTTTGCTCAATATCACTATCATATTAGGTTCCTAGATCGAGGGAAGTGCTACCTCAGTTGTTGGGCAACGACTTACTATTCTCGGGAGACGCATCATCTTCAGAAAACAACTTCCTCATAGTGAAGTACATGTCATCATCTGGTGCCTCCCTTTGTTCTGTAGGACCTGGTCTATATTGCGTCTCCATATATACTAGTAGGAGGAACTCTCTACCACTTCTTTCTACTTGCATCACCATAGTGGTCTCATCCCCTTCTGTTGGGATAGGATTCAATTTATCTCTATCCCCCTTTTTTTTCAACTCCAATCGGCTTGCTCCTCCTTCTTATGCTTCCCGGCTACTCCTAATTTCTCCTACTTGGTGTAGCTCCCTTTGTTGTATATGGATCAGTGCATGCAGTTCTGATGTGATAAAAACGATATGATAGAGTGCAGGCTGAGAAGTCCTCTGGTGCATTTAGTACTACCTCAGAAATGGTAGGCCAAAGAGCTTGGAGTTTTGCATTGATATCATAAACTTGTTGTTGTAGCACTTGATTTTCTTGGAGAAGTTGATCTCTTTTGGTTGCAATAGATAGAATTTTTTGTTGTTTCTCATGCTCATTTGTCAAGGTGTTGTGCAGTGCCTTTTCTTAGTTAGAATCCAGTTGAATAAAAGTAAATAACTAAGAGGATGACCAGTTTTGAAGGTCATCGAGTGTCATGGTAGTAGGTGGAGGGTACCGGGATTGCAGTGGTTGTCCATTGGCGATCGATTTCTCAGATTTCCCTTGGGGTGATGTTTCTAGTTGTATGGTCTCTACAATGTGGGTGCTAGTATGCTTTGGAACAAAATGTGGTGGAAAAATTGGAATGCAGTGGATATCTAAGGGAATACGATTATAACTTCTTAGTCCAATAGAATAGAGTGAATATGTTGGTCATTTTTCGTTTGAAGGCTTGAGGCTAGTAACAGGGATAACATAGGCGTGGTAATTGACTCCACGGTTATAGGGTGAACAATGAGGGCTTATTGGCCAACATCGATGATGGATTGAATTATGGAATCAACCTCCATATCGGTCTCAGCACTTAGGAGATTTTCAGTCGAAATAGGGTCTCAAATGGTTGTGGAGGGGGAAGTAGTGCGAGGTGATGGGTTGCGAGACATTAGGGAAACAGTAGAGGTGGATTACAGTATTTCCTCAATGACTTGGGTATTAGCGAGAAAATGTGGTTCTTCTTCAGTAATATTGACGACCTAGGCAGAGGTAATTGTAACCTGTTTTTGGGGAAGTGATGGAGGTCGGGTAGTAATCGGACGGGTGTCCTGGACTATGGGCTTAGTAATAGAATGAGGGCCCACTAGGGGTAGTGAGGCAACCACTAGTTTGAACGCAAAATTATTGATCGAAATAACGTTAAGAAATTTAGAGAACATGGGTAGGGAACTTACTGACGACCCGAGACCATATAGGGTGTTGCAAACTGATATCATCGTTGTCTTGAATCTCTGCAAGATAGGATTGAGCATCTCCTCTACTACTCACTTTCGAGAGGCAGAGGGGATATCACCAAATAGTGGTCATGGCAACATCCCTTCAAAATAATATTTATTCTTGTTGTCTTGGACCTCATCAACAACTCTGGTCTAGGACAGGACTTCAGTGTGGAATTCCTCTTCCGAGATAATGAAAGGCATAGCGCACATCTAGAAGGTGTCTAGGTTGACAACCTTGGGGCAAATCCAGGTGGTGTTGCGGAAAACATGAAACCATATGAAAGGTGAATTGTCATCGAAAAGCAACTGCAGGATTCTAGGGATAGCTTTTATGATAGAGAGAATCTTTTCATACCATCCCGTGTAGGAGGCCTCATTGATTTCCTTGTTGTTTGGGTCCCCTGAGTTCTGCCATGGAGAGTGACTGAGTTCCAGAGGTTGATATTTAGTAACTGGGGCTAGCTCTCTGTCTTCGGTAGGACACCACTTTATCATTTCCAGATAGACAACGATATATCCATATATGAAGTATTTTTCCCACTTGTACACATCATCGCAAGCTTCAAAAAGTTCATTCAACAAGAAACTACACGAGTTCAATTTTTTCCCCCTTTCACAAGCTTCTTCCACCGAGATGGTATCCAGAGTGCATTCTCCCTTTGTGTAATGGCACATTATTTTCTCAGAAATTATGTAACAGGTTAATTTTATGGATGGGACATTAATTGGTTCAATTTTGGCTCCTTTACCACCTCACTAAGTAGCATACTTAGTGTAGTAATTGTTGTCACCCGTTTTCTTTTCGCACTTGGAGGTAGTCTGGAACGCAAAAAACATTGTGGCTCTTACAGTAGATATCCTCGTCAATTGTTGAATGTGACTAGCATGTATGGGGTATTCCCTGTCGAGCCAAAGGGAACATCCATGTAGCCATATGATAAGGAACTTGGTGCATTTCATGGTTGCGCTTCAGGTGCCAAAGACAGGTAAGTTCCACAAATTTGTAAAAGCATGGACTATTGTATTCCTTAGAAATTCTCTTTTATTCTAGAAGAATGGCTTCCATCTTGTCTGGTTGCATTCTCCGTGAAAACTTCACACTTGAGCGTGGGGAAATGGAAGGAATCTGATAATTAATTTTCAACGAGCATGGCCTTCTCATATTTAACAAGGAGACTTTCAATGTATGTCACTCTGGGGCCAGATTGGCGAGGTGGGAATAACAGTTTTGGATAAATTAGCCATGATTGTAACTCGACGACTATACACAACCAACACAAGGGGATTAAATTTGGACTGAGAACCAGTGGAATTCAATAATGAAGCCAGAGTGAGAAATTTAACCACCTAAGATTTTACAATGGAGAACTTAATGTTTCCATGCAACCTATATAGAAATTCTCTATGTGACGCTTTTGATTAGACTGTTTAACTAATTAATATGGAAACTTTCTATACTCAATTCAAATCATCGCATTAATAACCACTATGAGCTAGACTTGATCTTGATGATGCAAAAACTCAAAAGGTGGATGTCATGATGGCCAACTATTACGAGATCATGGGAAAATATAAAAAGTTGATAACCAGAATGTGTTAGGGACATTACGGGAGAGATTTAAACCCAATTCAAAAATATGCAGCGAATTATTACTAATTTTGATGGATAAGATGACTGCCACGTGTGTCTCCCCAACCACAATGAGTTGTGGTGGGGTGCACTCAACTAACTAATAGACCTAATGCAATTAACTTTATTCGCAACTGACATAACTGACTCAAATTTAAATTTGACTAACTACCTCTGTCTTAAACCTAACAAGGATCCCCTTTCGAAGATAAAATTAATTTTATTAAGAAGACGTTGTGTCATGGAATGGCTTAAGGAATGTGCCATTCACCCACCTCAGAAATAGAATTTTGTCTAGTAGCACAAGTTTAATAGCTCCCAACTCTTGCACCTTCGCAATAATGAAAGGTCCCAACCAATGCATTTGGAGCTTCTTAGTATGTTTGAAAAACTCATTTCCATAGAGGAGAACCTTTTCCCTGAATGCAAAGGACTTCCTCTTGATGTGACGGTCATGCCATTCATTCTATCTCTCCTTCTCAATAGTATGGTGAAAATCTACTATAAATTTGGGTTCATCCAACTCCTAGAGTTCGTCCAGCCATTCTTCAATTGACTCAACCTCTAACATCTAAGTGGCTCACACAATAAATAGGATGTGAATGATGAACTTGATAGGTACTATGGCCTCTCACCCATAAACAAGTTGGAATGGTGTATATTTATGCAATTTTTTGACAATTTTATAGTAGGCCCATGAGGTATTTGATACTCCCTCATTCCAGTCATCTCGGTTGGCAGAACATATCTTGGTGAGACCCTTCTCTAGGATTTTATTGAAAGCTTCAATAGTGTCATTTTCTTGAGGGTAGTAGAGGCTTATTTTATGGTGTTGGATCATGAATTTTCACATCAATGTGATAACTTTCCCATTAATTAAATGATTCCCCTTGTCACTGGTGAGGATCCGGGATCACCCAAATCGAGTGATAATATTTTCGAAGATGAATCAAGTAGCAACGTCTGTAGTGCAATCTTTAACTGGTGCAGCTTCGACCCATATCTTGAGATAATTTGTAGTATTTATAATGTACCTATCATGTGAGTGATGCATCAGCGGATTAATATACCTTAATAAGTCCAACACCCACTTTTCAAATGCCTGGAGTGTCTGTACAAGCTTTTGAGGAAGTTTGTCCTGATGCGATGGTCGTCCCACCCATTGGCAGACATCGCATTTCTTGACATATTCCTTCACATCCTTAAAAAAAATGGGCCACTAGAGTCCAGCGTGTAGTACTTTCCTTGTGATGTATTTCCCCCCTATGTTCCCTTCCACAACTCCTGAATGGAATTCCCATAGTACATCTTTCTTTCCATGGTTGATGACACATCGTTGGAATATCTAGTCGAGACCCATATTGTATAATTTCCATGTAATTAGATGGAAATCTGTAGGGAGAAACACCATATGCCTTCTCTGTGTTTATGTGTACTCTATCAAACATTTTACAGTGGTTAAAAATAGTGTGATGTCTTCTAAATAGTCGGGGATGGCCTCAACCCTAAATAGATTAGCATCTGGCAGTTGGTCATCTATTTACCCCTCAGCTTCGCCCGACTCCAACCAAGAGAGATGATCAGGACCTACATTCATCCTTCCTGGCTTCACAATGACTTCGAATGTAAACTCTTGGAATAGTAGGATCCATCAACAAAGTATCCCTATTATGCCACCAGCCCACAAAATAAAATAAAATACAGATCAACGACTTAAAAATTATCAACTTCAAGGGGGAAACCTCCCTTACATTACATAAATGAACAATTATTGGATAATGCAAATGAAAAAACCTCATTTATATATATAGGATTAAAAGGGGTCACAATATAATTAGAATTGACATAACAATAATAATGTAAGGACACAATAATAACAATAGTGGGCTTCTATGGGTCACAATTATAACATTGTGGGGACTACATGGGTAAAAAAATAGAAATAAGGGGGATACACTAACAATAACAATAAGGGGATACACAAGTATTATAGGGACAAATCATGCTCCTCTACTTCAAAAAAGTGTTGTCCTCAATGCTTGAGTAGTTCTGGATGCTTTTGTATAAAATTATCATCCTACCAAGAGAAATCTTCAATGGGTAAGCTCTTCCACTTGATCAGATACTCTGAAATTGATTGATTTCTTATCTGTCACAGTTCTTGTTTCTGTGACTGCTTCAGGTTCCAATATTATTTTTCCTTCCTCGTTAAGTTCTATCAATATTTTTTGAACAGGGAGCTTGTCACCTATAACCTTCTTTAAGCATGAAACATGGAAAACTGGGTGCACTCGAGAAGATGTCAAAAGCTCCAATTTATATTCCATAGTACCAATCTTTTGCAACACCTTATAAGGACCATAATACTTTGGTGATAATTTATGATAATTATTAGCTTGCTTGAGGGGCATTTGTGTGTATGGAGAATTCGTAAAAATACCCAATCACCTACATCAAAACTTCTTTCATTGCAATTGTTAACACTGGAAAATCGTACAGCAGATGACGACATCAATTAATGTCAAGCCCAAGGATTTATAGGACAGGAATACAATATGGAATCAAGAAGTATTTAAAATCTCTAAGGTTTTGAGAAAATCAGATTTGAACTAGTCATAAATGCTCAAATGCGTGCTTTTTCCTTCAAGAAGAGCGCCTTCTGCGCGCATTTTTGCCCGATAAGCGTGCATTCCTGGAAATGGAAAAAAGTCACTTTACGGGACCAAAAAAAGCAAAGGACAGTTACTCCTTATGTGAAAGTTGCCTAAGGACAGCCACCAGTGCCTCCTTAGACATTATGTGAGCACACAAAAGAAATTTTTAGCACATAATGGAATCACACCTCTCCCGTGGGTCACCATGCATCATGTACCAAGGGAGGGAAGGAGGATTTGAAGCTCACCTATATAAACCCACCAAGAGATGAAAAAATGGTGATCACAAGGTTATGCTGGCCAAAGTCGCCCAAGCAACACTAGCATTGTGTGTGACCTGGAGCTAGAGCTAAACAGGACTCAATTGTTGGCCACCCAACATCTTAGTCCACCATAGCAAAGAGAGAGAGTTAGACTGCATTAGAGGCAGAACTTGGAAGGAAAACGTCCTTGCATCAGGACCTAGAGCCATTTCCTAGGGGCCCTTTGGCAAGTGGGTAAGATTTCCTTTTATTCCGAACATTTAATAAGAAGAGGCCACCGAGCCGTCGTTTGCATTATTACTGTTTGGAACTCTCTATATAGCTTCTTTTGTGTTTTTAGTTTTAGTTTAACCAAAGCATACTTCAGCATACTATTTCCATTCATTTTTATGCTTTTGAGCTCCCCCTACATTCTGCCTGTTACCAATATTTTAAAGAGTAGACCACACTCTTTAAGCTCGTGCGATTTCGTACAACCGTGTGTCGAATCCACAACAACAGGATTGGCGACTCCACTGATGTGTTTCAAGTTTATATGGTTGTGCCATCTTTTGCAGGAGACCCTTTATCTATGATGGAGTGGAGCTGACAGTCCTCTAACCCATCTTGTAGTCCCTAGACTCACTGAGGTGACAGACTGAAGAAGGCAGCTCCTAATCTTTTTACTTGCAGGATTTTTGCGCGCAGTTTTTCCACACAAAGGCGCATTGCGCGCGTTCATGAGTGACCTACGCGCAGGAAGGTGCACCTGTCAAGGGCTTTTGCGCACAAATTGCAGAGAGAGATTTTTATCCCTATTTTCTGCATTTTTTCTGCTTGTAAGTGCGCTGGGAAGCCCCTAATGTATCTTCCAACACCTGTGTTGATACCCCACAGCTTCTAAGAACTCATTTTTTGCTGCTTTCTATAGGCATTTAGTTTGTTTTCATTTAATTTGGTTTTTGCAAAAAGTGTTCACATAGTTTAAGTAGGGGGAGAATTAACCATTTCTTTCCAAACAATTTATTTTTTTTTCACATTCTGGTATGCACACTTAGCTTAACTAGTCCAAGTAAGTGGCTCAAAGCCACATATGCATAAGCTAGTGTAGAAATTGTTTAGTTTAAATTCATTTTTTGCATTTAGGAAATTGCAGGACTAGGATTGAATCGCCAATTAGAGAAATTAATCTATGTTGTCTTTGCACCATTTTGTGACCCTAGACAAGCATATGAATGCTCTACATTCATGATTCGCCATCTCCCTTTAGTCACTCACATAGACTAACTAGAAGGATTTGGAAGCGATCCGCAAATGCTTTCTATTTAAGCAAGGAAAAACGTCACATAGTTTAACTAGGGGACTTTTGTAAAGGATCACCAATATCCATATGTTCAAATTATGGGATTGTTCACCATACGCTCACACACATTCACCCACTAAAAAAAGAAAGCCACCTAAAAATAACTTAAACCAACTCACTAAATTCTCCCCACATGGGGCCACAAGAGAATTTATAGATTAAGTTAGGATCAAGGGGGTAGGCATCCAATAAGCCACGTTGATCACAATTCAAATTGAAACATAGAAGTTGTGTTTTTAAGGAGCTTTAAAATCCACCTATCATCCCACGGAAAAGAAAACCTAAGCACGACAGAGACCCGATTCAGAGGGGGTTAGGCTTAGGCGCATGGAGTTCGGTATCAGTTGGGGCTACCTGACTCGGTTGATACTCGGTACTGTTAGCTGACTACCAAGAAGCCCAAGACTCGAACACTCACGTGGGACAGTGGTTCCTAGTGGCCAAAACTAGGGCATCCTTTACCCTATAGGTGACGCTGCAGGCAAGCGCCAGACCCTCTACCCTTACCTTGGTTGATTCTTTTCGGCTAACTGGGGGCGTTGCCAGCTCTTACGAGACGTTGTGCCAGCACTCGCAATAAATCCTCTCGAGGCCTAGTTACTTTTGACTGTGTGAGGACGTATTAAGTCTTCTAGGATTTTGAGTATCACACACAAACAAACAAAACTTTTTTTGCTTGATTGATCACATAGATTAAGTTAAAGGAAAATTCATTTCATTTTCACTTTGTTTTATGTATGTGGCCATAAATTTTTTGTGATCACAGACTCGATCCCCTCAAAGGTTTTTTCCAAAACCTAACCTGGTCGACACTCAAATGGTTCCAACGGAACCTTGTCAGTCCAAGAATCTATTGGACCTCCCCCCATTACCGGGAGGGGTTCCAGGTCTTTCACCATTTATGTGTCAAAGACGGAACATTGCCATAGTGGTTGGTTCCTCCTTTCTTGGAGCAACCTTAGTTGGGAACCCTTGTCGGTCTCCCAACACCACACCGCACACCACTCCCCCCTCATCCCCTAGGGGGTAGAGGAGTGCATCCCATACGGGAAGCCAGCTGAATTCACAACAGGGTACGTCACAGACTAACCCTCATTCTAACCAGAAATTTGTGTCTTCACACATTGCCATGGCGTCAACCTCCCAGTCACCCTTCTTAGTGGCGTTAAATCTACCGGATTTAACCAAGCTCACTAATGACCCCATCGCACATGACCCCAATTGGCCTCCCATGCCCACGAAACTCCCTTCAGACATACCAAAGTTTGAGGGCAAGCAACTGGAAGACCCAGGAAATAATATAATGACATTTCACCTGTGGTGCTCATCAAATAGCATCATTGACGATACTATTCGGTTGAGTTTGTTTCAACGCGCTCTTACGGAAGTGGCCGCGAAATGGTACGTAGAGAAACCTCCTACTTCACATAGAACCTTTAGCGCCCTCGTTACCGCGTTCCTCACATACTTTCAGTTACCCATTCACCACGATTCGGGAATGGAGTTACTGACTCATTTCAGACAATCCCCATCTAACCATATTTCAAAACATCTCCACGAGTGGAGATGTCGTCGCAGTTTATGCAAAGCACAACTTGACGACCGAGTCCTTTTAGATTTATTCCTGAAAACTCTGATGGCGGAGATTTCAAAGGATGTGGCACAACATAACCCCACATACGAAGAGGACGCAATCAGTAAATCCCAATACTTGAACTGATCTACACACAATCAGGATACATATACAATATCTTGCCCAACACCCCGCGCCTGCAATGTTATCAAGAATTTCCAGACGCGTCTAACTCTGAAGATGGACTTATTGGGTCAATGACCCAAGGGTACCTACATAGCAGCAATCAGAATCCCGGTTACACACATGGGTCTACCCAGAACATGTCTCAACCCGGATTTCAAAGTCATCATATGCAGCAGCAAGATTTGACTAATAGGGTGCTAGCGTATCACTAAGGAGGACCTTATCCTCCGGCTAAGGGGACCCAGTACACAGGAAGAAAAACTAACGGAATAACTCCCTCGCAACGGCCAGGTGCAAACATGGGACAAAAATATGCTCAGTCCCAATCACATAACCCACCTACACAAAATAATGCACAGGTGAACTTTGTGATGTCGTCCCAAAATCAACCACATTAGTATGATCAAGAGAATTATCCTTCGAACGTGGTTAAGAAAAAGGTAAAAAACAAGCCCAAAGGGAACCCTGGACAGGGGGGCAGCAACCAACAGCGCCCACCGCGATCCCGGGCTAGAGGTAACTCCAACCGGAATCAGAACCAGGTGCCAAGCAATGCCCAAAAGCAAGGCAAAAGGCCACCTCTATGAACAAACCATTCTTGTTCAATATGTGGTGAGTACGGACACTATATTCACCACTGTCCCGAACTCCCTGAGCTTAAAAAACTTCAGAGTAACCGAGGACAAGGAGGATCTTCCCAAACAACTGCAGTTATGCAACAACCCTTCCCCCATCAAGGAACGGTCAGCACTCAGCAGCAAAACCCCGACGATTCCGGGAAAAACAACCATGAAATTTACATGGCTAGGGAAGAAATGTTTTTCCAAACTCAGAATCGCAGCTACGACACCCCACCAGACACCAGTACGTCGGGGCCTACTACGAACGCGTCGACTACACCTTTAAACATTCCAAAGATTCCATTGGAATCGTTGCCAAAAATGGTAAAAGGGCATAATAGGCGAGCAGGTATCTAATCCAAAGTAGCCCACAATTACAGCATCGTAGACGATTTAGCTCAATCACCTATTGCTATGTCTGCATTGGAAGTACTGCAGTATTGTCCAAAGCAACGGAAAGCCCTACTTTCTGCATTAGGCGTCGTCGACCCTACCGACACGCGCATGATGGCTTTTGACTTAGATAAAGCCACTGCTAGGCTTCCCTCCATGTTCGCCTTCCGAATACCAGTATCGGTATAGAATATCACTATTCACCGATGTGTCATTGATGAGGGTGCATCCACATGCATCATGTCAAAGAATGTATGGTAGAAGTTAGGAGCCCCCAAACTCAAACCTTCCGTCATCACACTCAGAGCATACGACAGTCATCCCTCAACCCCTGTCAGTCTCTTCCAAAATGTACCAGTCTGTTTAGCCGGCAAGACGGTCCAAATAGACATCGAAGTCTTGGACGCTCACTTGGATTACAATATACTCCTTGGGCGGAGTTACATGTACACCATGTCTGCCATAGCATCCTTCGTTTTCTGCATCATGATGTTCCCCCACGAGGATCGAATCATCACAGTAGACCAACTGAAGCACAGTGAAAAGCGTCCCTTGACCAACACAGATATGGTTCTACCCTATGTAGATACAGCCACAAATGGTCTTTTACAGTATCAAGAATATGTCCCTGGCCAATTCAAACTGTCGTCCATCCTAGGGTCATTCCTAGGAGATCCTCCCATTATCCATGAGGTATCACCCGATGCCACAGGGGCCCCGGTATGCATGATGTCCACATCAAGCATCGAGGTTAGTCAGGACACAGACTCAAGCAGTAACTACACCGAGGCATCAGCTACTGCAGCCTCCCTAGTCTATGCAGCCTCCCAAACTTCTTTCCTCTACCCACCTCCTGGCTTCACCTCCTAGCAGGTCTTGGAAACACTGGTATTACCCAATATATCATTGGCATTCCCAGTATGGAATCTTGTTCCCCCTCCAGGAATTCCAGCTACCAACATTACTTCATTTGGGTTAAAGCCCCCCGGCCCCGAGGAGCCCCAACCTACCCAAGCAGTAATCAAAACCGCCCCCGTAAGGGAAATTCCCATTACGAAATTGGCAACCACGACAAAGAAAATCGCCAATAAAGGAAAGAAAGTGGTGACCCCCACCATGCAAAGGGAGTCATCAGCCTGCGCTATATGTGATGTCATAGGACACCCTACCCAAATATGCCCGGAGTTGGATGAATTAAAACCACTCCTCGGCTACGAGGCAGGTACCTCGACATGACGTTCCCATAAAAAGGAACTTGCCACCAAAAGTACAAGCAAACCGCTGCGTACCAATCACGCATGCACCCTCTGTGACACATATGGGCATTATACTCACCATTGTCCAGAAATACCACGGTATAGGGATGCCTTACACACGATCGAGCGATCCTATCAAAAGGACTCCTTTGTCCAATATATCAATGACGAGCCGCGTACCATCCTATACTTACAAGAGGAGCACTGATACGTAGAGTGCCCCCCAGTGATGCCCGTTATATGTTGCACGCTATGCGATGAATGTGGCCACTACCTCGAAGAGTGTGCCGCATTGGAACTCATTTACAGATGGTATCCAATCGAAAGGGTTTACTACGTGGGGCTACGGGTAGCACAATTCACATGCCCGTTATGCACCGACAATCACCTATTGGAGGATTGTCACTACATACCTCGCTTCCATTTATCCCTTGCTAGCCTCCACTCAGCCATAGTTCATATTTCCCGAGAAGACGATATGGATGCCGAATCCATCGGCAGCTCCATGACCCAAGCAAAGGAGATGAGCGGGTCTATCATGTTCTTGTTAGTTGAAGAATGGCCTAGCAAGGAACCCATAGTTACCCCTAAAGGCACTTCACGAAACCCTCCCACATGCATGTTATGCAAGAAGACGGACTATAGAGTAGTCCACTGCCATTACTTAGCAGCATTGCGACGATGGTACCCCGCCTGGCCTCATACCAAGCACGATGGGACCCCCATATCACAGATATTTTGCCTGATATGTCAGGGTAATCATTATGACCGACATCGTACTTATGTCTCACGACTCCACCCCACTATCAACATGATTAATGCCGTAGAAAAGAGGACGAGCGATCTCCAAGCATGGCATAAAAGATACATCATCGACCCAACATCCCCACCACCACAATGGTGTGTCAAGCCTGATAAAACCAGACACTAGCCACGTGCACCCCAGGAAAAGCCTAGGATAAAATGTGGCCTATGTGACATGAAATATCACCAAGTCAATCAATGCAAAGAACTCAAACCCCTTGCAAACAGTCTCTGCGTAATCTCGCCTCTCCCTCAAAAAATTCTCTCTATTCAGGAGAAAATCACACACACTTATTTCCCAATTTGCTAACATTTTCATCATATGTTTAAGTGTACACATCTCCCCAAGCTGAGAGCAGCTAGAGCGGCATTAAGTCAACCACCCACCAAAAGGGGAGGCAAGTCTCAACCTACGACGTAAAAATGGAAGCAGAAGACTACCTGGTCCACAACCGACCCTTTCCAAGTATCCACATCAAGAACATCGAGTAGTGTAGAATCTCACACTATCTACTCTATCAGCATTGTGATATCATGTGTCGTTTGCACCAGTCATGATCACGTGCTGGAGGTATGCCTAATGCTAAAATCATTCAGGCACCTCTGTGATAAAAACAACTTCCACCTACCAAAAATTGACTATCCTAATGAGAAAGCCAACCTCAGGCTCACACAGGACTCCGTTACTGAAATCCTTCCCCCGCTACATGCCAGTGACATAATTCACCACATACGACTTGTATCATCGCACGCCCAAGAAAATATTTCAACCACCTCCTCGTCACAGGAATTCCGCTTTATTCATGTCACAAAAGACCAAGGTATCTTACGCTTTTTCATTTATTTCCTCAAGATCCCAAACTTGCATACCACCATCGAACTCCTTGATGACACCCAGCCTCTAGAACAACGCCTAGTACAAATAGAGCTAGTTGATGAAAATAGGCGACAATCGCTGCAACACAATGAGGCCCATAAAAAAGGGTAAAAGCATCATTCGATCGCCACATCACCCCTCGCTCATTTACCGAGGGAGAGTTAGTCCTTCGCTATGATGTTTCAAAAGAAGCCTTAGGGCCAGAAAGTTCGAAACCTTGTGGAAAGGGCCCTATATCATCAAACATTGTCTCCGGCAGGGGGCATACATCTTGACAAAACCGAACGGGACCTACCTCACTAACCCTGTCAACGGCCTTTACCTCAAGAAATTCTACCCATAAGGGCCCCAGTAGCCCTTATACCCTAGAGTTAGAGTACACAAAAATCCCAATACCAAAATATTTTTGACCCAAAGACCTAAAACGCGCTCAAAATGCCAAAATGGATCACCAACTTGAACCCTATTTTGGATTTGCTGATGGAGAATCGCGATGGTCTCAAAACTTAGCTGCAGTTCCCTGGGTCATCTACCACCCTGGCCGATCACCATTGTGTTCAAACGGCGTGTGCATCGGATCAGCAACCAACAATCAGGCAGAGTATGACGACGTTATCGGACTTATGTGCGAGGCCCTCCATCAAGGCATCCGCCATATACATGTCTACCTAGATTCCCAGTTAGTGCTATCACAATTAAACCAAAAATTTGAAACCAGAGACGCAAACCTATTTAGAAAATATTTGCGTGCCAAAATATTAAGCAAGAAGTTTGATTACATTACATTCTCACACGTATCAAGGAATCAAAACCAAGCAGCTGATCGCATAGCTAACAATATCCTAGACTGGAATACATCGTGAATAAACCACCATACATAACAAACAAAAAACATAGATATCCATTAGCATAACACAAAATGCATAAACTGAAATAGATAGCACACCATGTAGAGCCGCAAAAATATCTCTCATATATATATCAAAAAATATGTGTATCTAAGCACAAAAATAGTATCACTGGCCCATTGGCTGTAGAAATTTGAATAATATATGAGTTATTCACTGAGATTATCCTGATTACACACTATTTGAGCTTCATGCATAATACATAACCTCTTCTACCATTGATCATCAATTTGCGGAATTAAAAACAATCGCATGCGCACATTGAAACATGAATCAATCACACATATCAACACAGTATGTAATGGGGAAAGCTTACAGCTGAAAACCCCCAACTATCTGTATATTATAATGATAGAGAACATGTAACAATCATAGTACAAACTCCTCACAAGCTCTCAGCACTATCTCCGATTGTTACACACTACACAAGCTCAGATATGAACAAGTCACAAGTTCAAATCTCCTCCACCTGTTAGCCTGCCTCTACTGCGCAATCCAAGATGGTTAATTGTGAGATCCAAGTTCGAATCCCCTTGGCTTGTACTGCGCAATCCTCATTGGCAATCTCAATCATTGTGTGTGCAAATATCATGCACAGCTATAGTCACAACTGATAGTAGACTCACCCTTTCACCCACCTCTAACACTGGTCTCCACTGAACTGTCCATGCACTGCAGTTAACTGATGTATTCTTTAGTTGATTTATGAGTTAATAATTCGTGAATTAATTAATAATTAATTCACACCACTCATCACTAGTGTATTTATCAGTTAGACTAAATATAACTAGTTCAACTAAGTTAAACCGAACACAACTCCATCAACTGTCTCATCAACTCCACCAAACTCTGCCACATGAGTTCTAACTAAAGTCAACCATGCAATAGCTCAACTAACCCCTAGGAATAGTGTAATTCCTTCTGTCAGCTGCATGTGCCACATCCGTAGCTCGAACTGAAGTGCTCCAAGAGGATAAGATAATGTTTATAGTCCAAATATTATTAAGGGCTAATAATATTCGACTGATCTATTTTTAGAATGGCAGTCTAAAAATAGACTCCGCCCAATGTCTAAAAATAGAGGTCCATCTATTTTTACCAACTTGACCAACCATCCACAAATAGCATCCTGCAACTCATAGACCATGATCCATATGTCTAAAAATAGACATAGTCTAAAAATAGACTTTGCGACAAAAAAATCACCTGTGTGGCCCCCACCTAGTTTAGGTGATCACTTTCCAACTAGGATCAGGAAAGATGTTTCAGGATGCCTCCTTCACTGTTTCTTGTTGCCATCTTCAACACTCCCTCTCAACAAGAAAGGACTGTCTTTTCATGCGACATGCAACTCCATGCATTCGCCCTGCAACCTTCACAAGCGCCATGCAACTCCATGCATCTGCTCTGCAACTCCTCTGAAACTGAATAGGCTCCAAATAACTCAATCAGTCTGATGCATCTATCATCAAAGTCTCCGACTTCTTCCGGGCCCAATTTCACATGTCATCAGGAACCACTGCGCTGTTGAACTCTTGCACCCATGCACTATGCACTTGCTGCCAACTTTGATTCGCGCTCCAGTATCCGACACTGTCACTTTGATCTGCTTGCATCAATCCAACTGATCATGCTATTGTTGCGTTGTGGGCACCTCGTAGCCAAGTTCAATTCATGAGATCCACACCATCTCATGAATCCTGCCCAGAAATCTCCTCTTGGGATTAATCATGCATGTCGCCCCACCTCTCACCTGGTGGTATAGCTGCATGCACTCCCTCTGCCCATCTAGCACGAAACTTCTCTGAATAAGTGGTTTCTTCCACTCCATGATCTTCATCTTGTGGCTGCTCCACATCCCAAGGTTCACTCTTACCTGCATGCAAAACTTGCTCCCTCTCAAGCACAAATTGCATGTATTTCTTGCACTTCCCAACAATAGGAAGCTCCGTAGAAATCCCATCTACTTCAAGTTTGTAGAGATTCTTAGCTTGAATCCCAACCTTCTTGACTTTTCCTGTTGCCTTGTGCCGAAGGAAAACTTTTCCTTCACTAAAGACAACATCATACCCTTTATCCTCTAACATTGCGAGCTGAATCAATTCTTCTTTAAGCTTTGGAACATGCACACTACATCTTGTAAAAAGAATGAGTTTACGACTCCCTCTGAAATGTTATGGTACCAATGCTCGATCGCACATTGTATCGTCCATTGTCACCCAACTCAACATGCTATTTGGATATCTTTCTCCACCTAAGTCGAAAGATTCCATCTTTTCCATCTTCTAGTCATGTGAAAGAAAGGAAGCGCCCTTATCAAAATACCACCGATCCGGATGCATAGACACCATGCATGCGTCAGGAAATGAGAATTCTATGGAATTCGAGCAGAGCCTCACCCTGCAGCTCCAACGGCCTGCTTGTTCTTCTTCTTCTATGGAAAATTTGTGGTGTAATGTTCGTGTTCGTGACAGTGAAAACACTACACTTTGGACATGTCCCGCTCTTTGCCATCCGCACTGGATGGAGAAGGATTTTTCTTCCCCTTCCCTTTCCTTTCTTTGGCAGCCAAAGTGCAATCCTCTTCATCATCATTCTTTGATGAAGATCAAGATCCCACTAGTACTCAGCTATATCTCCTCTTGCACAAGATTAGACCAAAGTCTCTCCTATCCTGGCAATTCTCCCAACCATTGACGGAGTCTTGATAGGAATGCCAACTCTTCGGAAGCCCAAGGAGAGCCAAGCTCACCAAGTCCTCATCATCTATGGTCACCCCCACACTTCCCAGCTCATCCCTGCATTGGGTGAACTTCGTGAGGTACTTGGGCATACTGTCGCCTCTCTCCATCTTTATGTTTCTGAGTTTATCCTTGAGCGCCAAATTCCTCTGATCACTCTTGCTTTGGAATAAATCTGTCAAAGCTCTCCACATCAAAAATGGAGAAGCCTTACCATGCAGGCTGGACACTATGTGATCCTTCACGCCCTCCAACAGAATCCTTCGACATTTTGCTGTTTTCTTTTGCCATGCGTCCAGTGCAGCAGCATCGCTAGAAACAGGCTTTTGGACTTTAGAATCTATGAACTCCTTCAGCCCTTTGTCATCTAACACCGCCTCCATCCTATCTCTCCATGAAATATAATTTGAGCTGCCTTCAAGAGCATACTCCAATTGCAATCCTTGATAAGACATTTTGACTTCGACACCAAGAAAACACTGCTGCAAATTCGAATTCCACCAGCTCAAAACTCAACCGCTTCTGATCTGAAATTATGAGAACAAAGTATTTCTAGTACAGAGATATACTGTAGGGGAATTTACTGGATATTTCACCTTTCAAAGAAGGGATGAATCCAGAGGCTACTTGGACCTCTTACAGACTCTGCCAAAAGAAATAAAATGTAATCACTGTAATAGATCCGATGATCAACTTTGGCTCCGATACCATGTAGAAATTTGAATAATAGATGAGTTATTCACCGAGATTATCCCGATCACACACTATTTGAGCTTCATGCATAATACATAACCTCTTCTACTATTGATCATCAATTTGCGAAATTAAAAACAATCGCATGCACACATTGAAACATTAATCAATAACACATATCAACACAGTATGTAATGGGGAAAGATTACAGCTGAAAAACCCCAACTATCTGTATATTATAATGATAGAGAACATGTAACAATCATAGCACAAAATCCTCACAAGCTCTCAACACTATCTCCAATTGCTACACACTACCTGGCTTCCGGCGAGATATGAACAAGTCACAAGTTCAAATCTCCTCCACACTATTAGCCTTTGCCTCTCTTTAGCATTGAAATCCAGATGGTTAATTGAAGTAAATCCAAGTTCGAATCCCTTGGCTGGAGGCTTACCTTTGCCTGATCCTCATTGGCAATCTCAATCAATGTGTGTGAAAATCTCATGCACAGCTATGGTCACAACTGATAGTAGACTCACCCTTTCACCCACCTCTAACACTGGTCTCCACTGAACTGTCCATGCACTGCAGTTAATTGATGTATTATTTAGTTGATTTATGAGTTAATAATTATTAAATTAATTAATAATTAACTCACACCACTCATTACTAGTGTATTTATCGGTTAGACTAAATACAACTAGTTCAACTAAGTTAAACCGAACACAACTCCATCAACTCTCTCATCAACTCCACCAAACTCTGCCACATGAGTTCTAACTGAATTCAACCATGCAATAACTCAACTAAACCCTAGGAATAGCGTAATTCCTTCTGTCAGCTGCATGTGCCACATCCGTAGCTCGAACTGAAGTGCTGTAAGAGGATAAGATAATGTTTATAGTCCAAATATTATTAAGAGCTAATAATATTTGGTGATCTGACCACAGGCGGCGATCCCAAAAATAGACTCCGCCCAATGTCTAAAAATAGAGGTCCATCTATTTTTACCAACTTGACCAACCATCCACAAATATCATCCTGCAACTCATAGACCATGATCCATATGTCTAAAAATAGACATAGTCTAAAAATAGACTTTGCGACAAAAATCACTTGTGTGGCCCCCACCTAGTTTAGGTGATCACTTTCCAACTAGGATCAGGAAAGATGTTTCAGGATGCCTCCTTCACTGTTTCTTATTTCCATCTTCAACATTGGCCAGCCCAAAAATACAACGGTCATCAAAAATAAGGGAAGCATCCTCATAATGGGTGCTTTCCCTATGTACAAATATACTCTAGGGGGGTGCCCCCTCAAGAGGAGCACCTGGGCCCACCACTGCTCCTGGTGCCACCACCGGAGCTGTTGTCGCCACTGTGATAGCTACCCGTCGTAGAGTGGGTCGGTAATCCCTCTCGCGGGCCATCATTGTCTCGAGCCAAGCCTCCTTGAAGTCATCCATAAAACCTTGGGCAGTCATCCCGTCGGTCAAACAGTCCACTCAACCCCGAAAGTCCTCTAGAGCCTCCACTTGATCCGTAAGTACTGCGATGCGCGCCTCAACCACATCTGTACGAGCTCGCTTGGCCACTATCTCCGTTACTGCCCTCACCATAAGGTCCAGCACCATCCCCACCAGATCCACCGGCACCCCCACCCGGTCCACCTACGGCACCTTCTCCCCAACCACCCGGCAATCGTGGTAGAGGATCGTGACCCACTGTCGAGCCACTGGGTGTCCCACCTTGCCAACATCTACACGAGTAACCGAAAGAATGTTAGTTTCAATAAAAACACTCTACACAAAAACTCGAACAAATGCAGAAATTTAGCACATACCAGCGGGACCCCAAACATAATCGAAAGAGAGACCGATATCTGGATCACCCTGAAAATCCATCCCCATGTACGAGTATGGAAGAAACATCTGCGGATTACCCTCAAACCAGGCCTCTGTCATATCTTTCCAATAACGACCCACCATTCCACCACTGCCGTGTGGCATCACCGAAGCCCACCTCCTCATGCGTGGCTCCCTCGGCCCCCCAATAGGCACAGCCACCATGGGCCTCAGCAGCACGACCCTCTCATACATAATGTTGCATAAGATGCTAGCGTACGCAAATGATTTGGATCCATGTTGGACCCTGTTCAGTTGCGACACTATACCATCAAAGCATAAATGGGAAAAATAAAAAATAAAAATGCCCATTCCTCAAACGGCGTAAAACTCCCACCTGTGGGCCTGATGCCCGATGTGGCGCAAATGACCCTGCCAATCACACAATAATGGCCAAACCACACCGCTCAGCCACATCTGTCACTGATATTATATTAATGCACCCCTCGGTAAGAGGCGCACCACCGCAATGCCTCCTCTGGAACCTATCCATGTTCACTCGTCCAGCAGGAAGTGGATACCTCAGCGCCTCGCCCTGAGGCAGTATTCCGGTCACAAAGTATATATCTGTCTCTGGATGGATAATCAAGTTCGTCCCCCTCAGGACAACCATATTGCACCTCCTGTGCCAATGTTGTATAATACAACATAACGATCGGTCCTGTGACCAAAGGAACTCGTTTTCAGCAAATTTCAGAAGGCCCCATGCGGCCAACTGACGGCGTGCCCCAGCATCAGCAGCCAGAGCGGTCCGGATCTCGGGCCAATATCGTTCTCTTCAGACCAACCTTCCAAGCAACAGGCACCCATCAGTACAGAGAAGAAACATCAAAAGGGACAAAAAAACCCAAGTTTTTACAAAAACCTTGCCCTTACGTGCATGTTTCCTTCACAGGCGCGCCCTTGCGCGCAAAAAAGAAGGAACGGCACGCCTTTGCACAGCTGTACCTCGAAAATAAGCACAAGGGGGGTGCCTCTTTGCCTAGATCGCTCACGCAATCTAGGACAAAAATCCCCTTTGAGGCCATACAAACCCAATTTGTACGGCCCCCGGCATCACCAAACTGAAAAAATTGAAATGCAAGACGTCATGGAAGTTACCTCGACATAATATCGCTAATCCTAGGTACATAGGCTGACCGCAATGGCAAGAAAGGCTCTACTATCACCTCTGATCTCCCAAAACTCAACAAGTACAAATGAATAGGATTAGGGCAATAATCCCATATTTATCACCCTTTTCCAGAACTTTGGAGGTCCATAACAGGAGATCATAAGGTATGTTCTGCAAACCGTAAGTCGCGCCATCATCAGTATACCATGACGAACGAAAGCAATGCCCCACATTCGTTTTCCGAAGAAATATTTTTTCAAGCGCCGGCAGGTATGCACCCTCCCATCTTCCTTTCCAAAATTCATGTTTTTCAATAATATTGGATGAAAGAAGATGCTTTCATTTGAGGTAGTTATTTTCTGCAGGAAGAACCTGCAAACCATTCACAACACCACCCACTGAAAGTTCCGAAGCAGGTATCATCCTACCCTCAGCATGATAGAGTCCCAGAAAACTTTCCATATCCTGACATCATTTCTCCATTAGAAATAAAGCATAGGGTCCTCATACCCGACCACATTTATCATCACTTCACCCTGCATATGATAAAGGTCCGCGATGGTTGGTAGAGCCTCCCCTCCATGGCGATCGTCATCCAAAGTAGACCATACATCACCCCACAAGTGATGCCATGGCCATACCATTTTAGTCCGGGAAGCACCTCATGCCCATCCTCATATCATGCATAAGGTCAAGTTCACCATTTAAACTCAACCCCCTTCCCAGACGATCAGGTTGTACAAGCAGATTGAAAGCGTACCTCTGCCCACCGCATTTGGCCCACCATACCTCCATCAGCATACTCCCATCTGCGAAATCTTCCGCTTCATCAACCCCGCACATGAGACCAACCAATGGGACCCCTACCCCCTGCAAAAAATCGTCCTCACACCTTCAGCGAGTGACCCTCTTTCATGTTTTGGGGTACCCGTCTCTGTGTTTTGTACAAACCAAACACCATTATTTTATTCTTTTGGTAAGTGTACAAAGACCGCAAACGATGCCCTTCGCCACTTCGCCCTCATATTTCACCTTTTCTCCCATGGCAACAGTCCCCCATCTCCCTTGGTCGAAGTATTTCACCCCCCCCCCCCCCATGCACACACCATTATGACAATCATAGCCGGTTCACACCCGCCCTGGAAATCCTACCGACTCCAGGGATTTTTCCTTCAGAAATACCTATGACTGCCGCCAAGCTGCTCAAGTATACTTCAACCTCGGGCCACTGAATCCACATCATCCATTTTTCATCCACCGCTCACCAACATGCCTATGTTAAACCCATCACGATTCGATTAAGGCTTCCTTTTTGTCGAACTCAACACCTCTTTTCCAAAAAGGAAGCGGTACCTTGGATGACCCCTCCCCATGCAAAGAGGTATCCTTTGGTGGCACTGTGGGAGACATCATTGTCCATAGATGTCACCGATCCTCTTGACATTCGACTACAGCAAAAGCTTTCATGTCATGATGGTATCGTACCTTACAACCATTGCACTTTGATCGAGATCCATCGAAGACCCGTGCCTTTATAAGCGTCTCTGACAAAAATTCTTACACAGGAAGGTCCCAGCCAGTACATATGCATACATTGTGCAATGATATGCCATACCAAGACTACGCATATGGGTACCACATTCTACCTATTGTCAAAGAAAAAAACGACCCTGAGGGCGTCAGCAGTCGTCGTCAACAACCACCAGCATCACTACCACAGTAGTGGCACAGACAGCACATGTATTTGTCAATTTTGTTTTAGCCATAGCATCACGAGCATGGGACATGCTTGCCTCGTTGAAATTTTGTAAATATGTTGTATTTTTTCTGCTTGCAGGGGGTCCCTTAGGCCATGGTTATCTCGGAAACGGTGCAAGGTGTTGTCAATTCCAAAAATACATGCAGGGCTCTCTCTCTCTCTCTCTCTCTCTCTCTCTCTCTCTCTCTCTCTCTCTGTGCATACAATACATAAAAGAAACTATAATGTATTTCGGCTATACAGTTCTTCCTAGACCTCACACATTAGGGGGCAACTGTTAACACTAGAAAATCATACAGCAGATGACGACATCAATTAATGTCGAGCCCAAGGATTTATAGGACAGGAATACATTATGGAATCAAGAAGTATTTAAAATTTCTAAGGTTTTGAGAAAATTAGATTTGAACTAGTCATAAATGCTCAAATGCGCTCTTTTTCCTTCGAGAAGAGCGCCTTCTGCGTGCCTTTCTGCCTGATAAGCACGCATTCCTGGAAATGGAAAAAAGTCACTTTCCAGGACCACAACAAGCAAAGGACAGTTACTCCTTATGTGAAAGTCGCCTAAGGACAGCCACCAGTGCCTCCTTAGACATTATGTGAGCACACAATGAAATCACACCTCTCCCTTGGGTCTTCATGCATCATGTACCAAGGGAGGGAAGGAGGATTTGAAGCTCACCTATATGAACCCACCAAGAGATGAAAAAATGGTGATCACAAGGTTATGCTGGCCAAAGTTGCCCAAGCAACACCAACATTGTGTGTGACCTAGAGTTGGAGCTAAAGAGGACTCGATTTTTGGCCACCCAACATCTTAGTCCACCATAGCAGAGAGAGAGAGTTAGACTGCATCAGAGGCAGAACTTGGAAGGCAAACATCCTTGCATCAGGACCTAGAGCCATTACTTAGGGGCCCTTTGGCAAGTGGGTAAGATTTCTTTTTATTCCGAACATTTAATAAGAAGAGGCCACCGAGCCGTCGTTTGCATTATTACTATTTGGAACTCTCTATATAGCTTCTTTTGTGTTTTTAGTTTTAGTTTAACCAGAGCATACTTCAGCATACTATTTCCATTAAGTTTTATGCTTTTGAGATCCCCCAAAATTCTTCCTGTTACCAATAGTTTAGAGAGTAGACCACACTCTCTAAGCTCATGCGATTTCGTACACCCATGCGTCGAATCCACAACAACAGCGATGTTAATATGCCCGTTGTTTCATTCGATTCTGCACTAAAGTGAGGTTATCCTTTAAGAGTTGGAGAACTTGTTGTTGATGCTCGATGTGATCTTCAACTGCTTCAACCTTACTAATTAGGGGAATTTTGAGGTCTAAAATGGGCCTCCTAAGGAAATTATAAAATAATAGTGGAAATAATAAAATAAGATTTGATTACATCATCAAATTTTAGAGGGAAAAAAGAAAACTACTTTTTCAACTCGTATTTTCAACTTACCTCCCAAAATTTTTACTCAAATTTCGAGCGGGAGTACTCGTTGGATGAAAAAATTAATTTCTCATCCAAGGAGTACCCATGTTGCATACTTTCGAGGGATCTTGCTACACAAAAAATGAGAAATACATGAAAAACATTATTGCAATCATGTTTTTTCATGTATTTCTCATTCTTCATGTAACAGAGTCCATCAAAATTATGCAACATGGGTACTCCTTGGATGAGGAATTAAATTTTACATCCAACGAGTACTCCTGTTTGAAATTTGAATAAAAACTTTGGGAGATAAGTTGAAAATACGAGTTGAAAAAATAGTTTTATTATTTTATTATTTTTTAATATTTTTACCCTTTTACTTAAAAAATGGTGAATTATCCCCCATGGTTGACATCATCATCTTGAATCCTATTGGTACTTATAAAGTTTATTTTTGTTGTACATTTTTCTTACGAGGACCAATTTAGACCTCAAAATTCCCCTAATTAGTAATTTTCTATAAAATATGATGTGATGTATGGTGGATGATATCAATAAAGTGTCATAAATGGGGTCATTTTTGCTGCAGTATGGAAGGAAGTGTTATACCACCATTCAGCCAGAGGTAACCACTTGACCCAATGTGTTTGTTTATTAGATACAAAGAAACGATGATATCCTTCCAAACATTTTTTCACGATTTCAGTTTTCCCATCATATTGAAGATAATAAGATGAGATATGAGCTAATTGAGTACCCAGACAAGAAAATAACTTTTTCCAAAAAATTCCAAAAAATTCCAATGAAAATGGGATCTTTGTCACTTACAATAATCTTTTGGTTTCCATGTAGCTTTTAAATTATTTCCATAGATGGTGAATTATCCCCCATGGTTGACATCATCATCTTGAATCCTAATGGTTCTTATAAAGTTTATTTTTGTTGTACATTTTTCTTAGGAGGACCAATTTAGACCTCAAAATTCTCCTAATGTAATTTTCTCTAAAATATGATGTGATGGACGGTAGATGATATCAATAAAGTGTCATAAATGGGGTCATTTTTGCAATGATGATATCCTTCCAAACATTTTTTCACTATTTCATTTTTTTCATCATATTGAAGATGATAAGATGAGATATGAGCTAATTGAGTACCCAGACAAGAAATATTTTTTTCCAAAAAATTCCATTGAAAATGGGATCTCTGTCGCTTACAATAATCTTCTGGTTTCCATGTAGCTTTTAAATTATTTCCATAAATGTAGTAGCGACTATATTTCCTTTAAATGGATGTGATAATGTACACAAGTGTGCATACTTGGTAAGTATATCAAGTACCACCATGATGACACTCTTTCCTTCGGACTTGGGTAAACCTATGATAAAATCCATTGAAACCTCCTCCCAACATTGACTTGGAATGGATAAAGGTTGTAACAGACCCAGGTTCTTAATTGTATCAATTTTATTTTGTTGGAAAACCAAACATTCCACCACAAACTTTTTAATATCATATTTAAGGCCATCCCAAAAAATTTACTTCTTAACCGTGTGGTATGTTTTTAAAAATGTTGAGTTCCCTCCTAAGGGAGAGGTGTGCAATTCCAAAATAATATTTTGTTTGACTTAGGAATTCTTACAAAGATATAAGTGATCTTTGTACCATAATGAATCATTTTTCCAGCTAAATGTATCAGATGTATTAGGATCTTGTTGCAACTTTTGAATGAGTGCCCATACTTCTTTGTCATTCTTCCATTCGTCCCTTACTTTGGTTATCCAATCTAGTTGGATAATATAAATGGCTCAAAGAAATACCTCCACATATTCATGTTTTCTTGAGAGTGCATTTGCAACACATTTTGCTTCCCTTTTTTGTAGATGATTTCAAATTCATAACCCAACATCTTTGTGACCCATTTTTTCTACTCTTCTAAAGATAATGTTTATTCTAAAAAGTATTTAAGACTATCATGATCATTTTTTACCTTGAAATGTATTCCATTATGTAACGTCTCCATTTCTTAAGTGCATGTAGTATTGCCAACATTTCCTTCTGATAAATAGGTTTTTTTAAATACTTTCCTTTGATTATATGGCTTTCAAAAGCAATGGGTCTTCATTCTTGCATTAAAACAACACTAATTCCATTTCCTGATGCATCACATTCCACAATAAAGGTTTTTGTGAAGTCTGACGTAGCTAAGATCGGTGCTTGGCACATTGCCTCTTTAATATGTTCAAAGGCCTTAGTTTCTTCTTCAATCCAAGAAAATGCATCTTTCTTCAGTAATGTTGTTAGAGGTGATGCTATTCTCCCATAATTCTTAACAAACTTGCAATAATACCTTGTCAACTCGAGAAATCCTTGCAGATGCTTTATGGTTGTGGGGATTTTCCACTCCTTAATGGAATTAATTTTGTTAAGGTCTACCTTAACACCCTCATGAGATACAATATGCCCCAAATATTCCACCTCGTGTCCTCCAAAGAAACATTTGGAGATTTATTCATATAATTGTTTCTCCTCCAATAGTTTGAGCACCCTGTCAACATGTTGAACATGATCCTTCCAAGACTTGTTGTAGATTAGTATATCATCCAAAAATTCTAACACGAATTTTCTAAGGAAGGGTTTGAAAATGGAATTCATCAAACCTTGAAACGTAGAAGGTGCACTGGTAAGCCCAAAAGGCATGAAAAAAAATTCATAATGAACCTCATGAGTTCTAAATGTTATTTTCGAAATGTCTTAAGTCTCCATTCTTATTTGATTATATCCTAAACGAAGATCCAACTAGGTGAATTAAATTTTTCGATGTAATTCATCCAATAATTCATCAATGACGGGAATGGGAAATTTATCTTTAATAGTGAGCTTTTTGAGCTCCCTATAATCTGGACACATGCGCCATGATCGATCCTTCTTCTATACCAATATTATTGGAGCAGAGAAATAACTTTGACTAGGTTGAATTATACTAGCCTCTAGCATTTCTGCAACCATATGTTCAATCTCACTCCTTTGGGCATAAGGATATCCACAAGGCATGATGTTGGAGGAACACTTTGTGGAATCAAAGGAATAGCATGATCATGACCACGAATCGCTGTGAGGTCTTTGCGATTCTCAAACACATTGGAATGATTTTCCAGGACATTTTGGAGATCTGGAGAAAAAGATAATTTCGATGTTTGAACCTATAGTGAGCATAATTGTGAAATTACGCTTCGTTTTTCTTTCTTCAGAAGCTTTGTTATGACATTAGAGTTGAATATATTTCTTGGTTTCCCTGCGATACCCCGTAATTCAACTTCCTTTCCTTCCCGAAAAAATTCAAGAAAAGCTCTTGAAAATTAAAATCTATAGTCCCCAAATATTGTAACCATTGGACTCCTAGTACAACATCAGCACCACCCATTGGAATAGAAAGCATTGGAATACTCAATACATATTCCCCCATGGTTAGCTTGATATTATGGCACTTTCCCAATCAATTTATAGTTCCTCCATTTGCAACCATCACTTGAAACTATGATTCTAGAAATAGGAAGAAATTCAATTCCTTGGCTATCTTACAATGAATAAAATTATGGGTACTACCTGAATCAATCAAAACTATTGCCTTTTTTCTTGATATATCCTTCTATCTTAAGAGTTTGAGGACTGTTAATTCTTGCCAATGCATTACAAGATATGTTTGGATTCATTTATTCCTTCTCTGGGGTTGGTTCCTGGTGTATATCCTCCACTTATGACCTTTATTGCATTTTTTATCACAACTATAAAATATCTTTTTTTCTCTTTTTTCCTCAAATTGTTGTTGTGTAAACCTCGTAGGTTGTGGAAGGCTAGGGGAAGAAATGTTTTCGTCTTTATAGTTGTGAATTATAGACTTCCTTGTTGCCATAATTTTGCTTTCAACTTTTCTTGCCACCCTGAATGCCTTCTCCCATGAATCAAGTTCCCAAAGTCGAACCTCATGTTGGATGTTATCCTTTAAATTCCCTATGAAATCATCAATCTTATGCTCCTCTGGAATATATGCTACCCTTATATTCAATTTTTGGAAGTCCTCAATGTGCTTTGCCATTGAACCCTTTTGTTTGAGATTTATCAATTGGCTAAATAATGTGTTGCTCTTTGTATCCTCATAATGTGATATCATTTCCTTCGAAAAAATAGACCAAGTGACAAGTGTTTTATCAGAACAAATCCATCGATACCATACAAATTGATTAGGTTCTAAATATAAAGTTTCAATGCGTACCTTTTGTGAGTGTTGCACATCATGGAGATCAAAATATTGCTCCATTTGTAGTATCCATGTTATTGGATCCTTGCCATCAAAATTCCTCATATCTATATTTGGAATGTGGTGGCTCTTAAACATAACATTGGAGTTTCTAAAATCGCAATTCATATTTTTTTGTCCTCATCATGATTTTAATTGATTATCTTGTCACCACAGGGAACCCTTTCTTGCAGCAACTTTGTCAAACCTTCCATGTCTGCTTTCAAACCATCCATATTATATCCACGATATCCATCTTATATTCCATGCCATCCATCTTAGCTTCCATGTGTGATTTTAAACCATCCATGTCCACTTTTAATCCATCCTTCAAATCTTCCATTTTTGCTTCTATTTCATGTTTTGTTACTCTTTGCAAGAGCGAAATTTGTTGTACTTGGTCTCGTAATTTTGATATAACATGTTGCAATTATTCCTCTTCATGTTTCATATAGAGATTTCTGAGGGCTTAATGGGTGTGGAATTATTTTTAGGAGAAATTTAGAAACCAATACTTATATATATGCTTCAATATTCCCTTGGAATCACTTCCAAGTAATTTTTCAAACATATTTTATGCAATTTTAAAAACAAATACACACATTTTTCTTGCTTTTGAGGAGCTAGGTATTGAACCTGATTTATCTCTATGATTTTGGATCCCCAAGTTTCGAAATTCATTCTTGTAGTATCCCTTTGAGTCTTCTTTCCAATTCCATATGTCAGGCCTTATTTGATTCTTCAATATAAAGTTATTATCGATCTCCTACAATGACCTGATTATATACTAGTTCAGTAGAGTGAACTTGTACGGAGTGACACATGTCATTATTTTGACCTTCAACCCTGAAATTTCTACACAAAAAACTATATTTCATTCACTTTATGTCACTTTTTACAAAATTCAAATCAGATTCTTGTAATGAAAGTTATGACGATTTCCCTAGGTCACCTATTTGAGACTGAATTTTGGAGCTTGCAAAAACCCTAACTTCCCTATATCATATCTATGAAAATATAGTGAACCAAGATCTGAAATTCCGACATGATGTTCACCAATATTTTTAATCCACGTGGTTTCAATTTTAGCTTCTAAAATTTCGTAGAAAAAAAATTATAGCGAAAATTCCAAGATGACCTATTTTAAGAAGCGAAACCCTAAAATTCAAAGTTTTGATACCAAATGTTATGCAAACAGCTCACAAAATAGAAGAAAAGATAGATCAACGACTTACAAATTATCCACTTCAAGTGGGAAAACTCATTTACATTACATAAATGAACAATTCTTGTATGATACAAATGAAAAACCCTCCTTTCTATATATAGGAGTCAAAGGGGTCACAATATAATCAGAACCGACATAACAATAATAATGTAAGGGCAGAACAATCACAATAGTGGGCTTCTATGGGGCACAATAATAACACTATGGGGACTACATGGGTACAAAAATAACAATAAGTGGGATATACTAACAATAACAATAAGGGGATACACTAGTCTTATAGGGACCTAACACTCCCTTCGAGCACAGGCTTATTCACTAGGTACTTCAGTGCAAAGTAGTCAATAAAGAACTTGAATGGACCACTGAAGATGTAGTGCTTGAACTTTTGTAGTGATTACACCATCACAAGAGCTTCTTTTTCAATAGTGGTGTATTTTATTTCCACAGTGGAAATTCTCATGCTAGAGAAATAAATCAAGTCATCTAAGTTACAGTCTCCAGGTTGGGCGAAGATAGCTCTGAGAGTGATTCCTGATGCATCAATATGGACATGAAATTATTTATTCCAATCCATGAAAACTACGATTGGTGCACTTTCCAACTTCTCTTTTAGCACATTGAAGGCAGTGTCACATTCATCGTACCAGGAAAACCGCTCAGATTTCTTCAGCAACTTCTTCAGTGGTGCGGTGATCTAGGCATAACTATGTATGAACCTACGGTAGTATCATGTATGGCCGAGAGTTGATCTTGGCTTACTGAAACTAGTTGGTGGAGGCATATTCAGGATCATCACAACCTTGGCAGGGTCTACACACACTCCTTCCTTAAAAACTATATGCCCCAAAAGTTCTCCAAAAGGGACAACAAAAATTCATTTCTTCAATTTTAAAGAAATATGCAATTGCCTGCAGCGATCAAATGTCATCACTCTAAGAAAGTTGGAGTGTCTTTTCAATAAGATATATAGTTTATAATCATCCATATATACCTCCGGGAATTTGTGGATATATTCATGGAAAGAATCAATTACAATCCTTGAAAATATTTTGGGTGTATTATTCAACCTAAACAGAATGACATGGTATGTGTAAGATCCCCATTCAGTCATGAAGGTAGTTTTCTTCTTATCTTCATCTACAATGTCAACTTGATGATAGCTAGAGAACCCATCTATGAAGGAGTGGGATTCATTACCTGTAATATTATCATGGACTTCATCGTTGAATGGAGTGTTGAAGGAGTCATGGACATAGGCATTGTTCAAGCTCCTGTAATATACACATACCCGAATTTCTTCAGAATATTTCTTGTTCTGGATGACAATCATATTGATCCAATTATCTTCATCAACTGGGAAGATGAGACCTAGTGCCAACATCTCATCAATCTCCCTCTTCACCTTCTCCTTGACCCTTGGGTTTAGTCGATGAGACCAATGTTTCATTGGTCTCGCATCTATTTTCAATATGATCTTAATTTCTCCCAACTCCCCCCTTAATTCCTTTAAGCTTTGTAACAGACGAAGGGAACAGGTCATCATACTCCCTCAGAAGATCGAATATTTCCTTGGTGGTATGTTATTCACAATAGCCCCCAAAAGAATCCATTTTTTTTCTCTTTAGTGCCAATGTTGTGCTTCCTTAACTTGAGAGGTTGTAGTTGCGGACCAATCGTTACATGCCCATCTTTTTATGTTTCATTCCCCTTCATATTCCTTAAAGGTCAAGTGCCTTATCCCTTCTAGGTCATTTCCATCAAGTTCAAGGCTTATCTTCCTACAAGTCATAGGCTCATGAAATTCATATTCATATATGTGATTCACAGTATCCTAATTGGTGAACACTGGTATTTCACCAAGAGTGTTGTAACTCCCAGGGGCTTCCCTACTTTACTTTATCAACTCGGGGTTCATACAAACTTGGAGGTGACACTGCTTTATACACAACAAATTCCTTCTGTTCATGTCATCCTCTCTTCTTTGCGAAAGGGTGCTATCTCTTAAACTATGATAAGTACTAAGAATGAAATTACTGAAAGGAAATGACAGAAAGGAAACTAACTCAATTTGCAGAAAGGAAATGACTGAAATGAAACTAATTTTATATGCAGAAAGGAAATGACATAAAGAAACTAAATTAATTTGCTAAAAGGAAATGACTGGAAAGAAATTAAACTAAGTTACAAAAAGGAAACTAATTTAAACCACACTTAACTTGGCCAATCGGCTAAACAAACCCTACTTATCTTATGCAATATCTACCATGCTTCTATCCATGCGGCTAAACTATCCATGACTTATTTCTGATTGAGAAGATTTTGATTTGTATTTTGGAGAAGAAAAGGGGTAAAAGGTGCTAATGGAGGGCTTAACACATGAAATGGGGCTTAGAAGTGGAAAGAGGGGATTTTAACTTTATTATAGCGCAAAAATGGCTTTGGAGTGAAATAATTTGAAAATTGGGATGGCAGAGATGCGATGGAGCAAAATTCGCGAAGTGTGAAGTGCGACAGGTTAACAACTACGACGAGCAGAATGTGAAATGTGAACATGAAAGAGTTACGATGTGTGAAATGCGCTGAGTGACGTGGCGATGGTATCGGCAGCAAAGCACGATCATAATATTGTAATCGGCGTTTGGAAGCGGTAATTGTAAAAGAAAAAAAAAATGTGCAAAGTGCGATTGTGATGGGTGACATGGCGGTGGGACTGATGGTGGAGCGCTATCGCAATATCGCAATCAGCAGATGGGAGTGGTAAGTGTTAACGGAAGGAACTAAACATTGTGATTTGCGATTTGCGATGTATGGTAGTGGGAAGTTTGAGGAGTAAGGGCGGAAGGTCGAATTCTGATGGTTTTCAAGTGTTTTGTGTTAGAAAGGGTAAGGCAACCGTGAATGATAAGTCTTGAATGGAAGAGGAAAATGGTGGAACGTGCAATTTCGATGGGTGACGTGCAAGTGGGACCAGCGGTGGAGCCCAATCACAATATTGCAATCGGCAGATGGGAGCGGTAAATTTTAACAGAACTGAATGAAAATTTTGGTCTGCGATGAGCGAAGTACGGTAGCAGGGATTTCAATGAGGAAAGGCGAAGGTCAACTTTGATGGTTTTTCCAATGTTTTTGCATTAAAACGAGTAAAGAGATCGTAACCAATAGAAACAAAGGAATAAGGCGATTGAAGGGTAAAAGTGTTGTTAGGGAAAAAAGGTGGGTGCAGCAGTTAAAATAAGCAAAAAACATGATGGAATGGAGGTGTAAAAGCGAGTTTTAGAGGCGTAACGCATAGATGGAAATAGTGAATAGAAATAAATGTTTTTGGTATGTGGGAATGTTTACCCTCCTCGAGCTCTATCAACAAAGATGATAAGGGAAGTTTAGATCCACAGCTTTTAGAGTTTTATCCTCTATTCTACTACTCACAAGCAAATGAAAAACTACAACATCAAACTGAAAACAAAGACTAAGCAGCAATGAAACTATAAGAAGAAGAACTAATTGAATGACAGAAATAAAACTAGCTTAATGGCAGAAAGGAAAGGATGGTAACAGCAGAGAAACTGAGGCACGTGGATTGGGCCCTAACCCACGAGCCTAGCTCTCTGAAAATTAAATCATTCGAATGAAATTAGTCTGCTCATTTCATAAAATAATAACCTCATACACCTCTGAAAGTTTGATCACTGAGTAAAATAACAAAAATCTCAATAGCTTGCAACAAAGTTTCAAATAGAATCGACTAACTCTTCCTAACTCTAGCTCTTCTCTATTTATTCTACAAGGAAGCTACCAATAGCTCCCTAGAAAATAGTGATTGAGTCCACTTGACTCTAAGTAAACAAATATTGAGTGCTTGGCTGCCTCTTGAATTCGAATTTTTGGAGAGAATCCTTGGGGATCCTTTGGTTGCCTTTGGAATTTGAATTTCTGGAGAGAATATTTTGGATCCTTTGGTTGCCTTTGAGAGATAAGGAGGGTGGAAAATCCTCCAATAATTTCTCCTTGCTATCTCCTCCAAGTCTTTATGATAAAATCCTTATAAAAATGCTTAATAAATCATGGTTTTCTGCACTCAACCTCATATTAGGCACTCAGAGTATGTTAGCCTTAATCACCACCTATACTAGCAACATAAAACCAAATAATAATAAAAATGCAATAAAAAGAGATCTAATAAGGCAAAAAGATGACCATTAACCCCTCCAAATATGTCTAATGATGGAGCTCATCATCACCCCCCTACTGAATGGTTTCTCATCCTCTGAGCAACTAATCCTCCTCCTGCATTTCCTTCAAGGCTTTGACAACCCCTTGATTTCTTGAGGAAGAAGTGTGGGAGTTTCCCCAAGGGGGTAAAAACCATTATTATTTTCCGCATTCTCCCATTCTCTATCTTGTGCATTTGTGTCCTTTTCATCATTCATCCCTAGCAGCAAAGGTGGGTTGAGCTTTAGTCCCAACTATTGGATATTTTTGGTCTGCATCGCCATCTTGTATAATGGTGCCCTTTCCAATGCACTCCTCAGTCTTTCTGGAGTATGGTACTCCCTGTTCTTGAGGTTGTGAGGGAGGTTGTTCCATCTCCTCTGGTTGGCCATAATCCACTCATATTTTATTTGCCTAGAAACATCATCAAAGTGTCCTATTACCTGTGTTTGAGTCTGAAGGTAGCTTTCAACTAGTGCAGGGTCCCTTTCAATCTCTCGACGGTTAAGGATGACTCCTCTTGGGCTGAAAAATTCTGGTCTGATATATAAGGGTTCTTTGCTTCTTCTTCCCATGACCCTCCGCATCTCTTTTTCTCTAGTGTCCTCATTCATCATCCAAGATACTAGATCCATCAACTGCATATCCCCCATTGTAGGATTGGGGTCCCAAGTATCTAGATTTGTCAGCACAAGGTTATGCACATAAAAATCTGCCATATTTTCCTGATTAGCCATGTTAGCTTGCTTGTAGAAATTCATGAATTGCCTACAACCTTGAAAAGGTAGTGATCCATGGGAGGCTAGACTTTTGATTTGAAATAAGAGCCATTTCTCCTTGAGGTACACATCATATGAGTTAGAAGGGAATCTTTTATGAAGGGCTTCTATGCGTAAGTCTGCTATGGTGGCTACTTTCTCCCCTTTTTGCTACAATTCCTCCTTCAGTGCTACATTCTCTGCATGTGCCTTCTGTAGCTGCTCCTTCAGAACTATTTCTTCAATTCTTTCCTCCTCCCTTGGTGATTCTTCAATGATAACCGGGCTCGTGGGAGGAGTTTCTAGCTCTCTCTGACTTATCCTCTGACTCTTGTCAGCTCTAAAATACATAGAGGTCTGCCTTTTTCTCTTTGTGCTCAGAGGAGCTACGGTGGCAACTTCCTCTTTGTATTGAGGGGATTTGGTGTTGTGTTGTGAGTATGTTTCTTGCCCACTTTCTATTATCTCTATGAATTCTATGTCCATCTTCTGTTTTTCCTTGGCCCTTTGTCTCTTCCTCTTCTTATTCTTGTTCCTCTTCTAGTTCTTCTTCTGGCTCTTCTTCTTCTTCTAGTTCTTCTTCCTGTACTGGTTCTTCTTCTTCTTCTGGTTATTCTCCGTCTTCTCTAATGCTAGGAGTGGAATCCTGCCTTGTTTGAGCTTCTATAAAATCTTCCCTTCTCATATTTACGAGAGATGAACAAGTTGTGGGTAGGGTGATGATGTTCTGTTGTTGTTCAAATACGCAACCCACTCTTCGTACTGCTGTGTTGCGGCCCCCTTCGATCCCTTTCCCTCAAAAATTCTCAATTTACTGGTTTGGATGAGATGGGGTCTCCTTTTATTATATTGTGCAACTAATTTTGGAGTGCTTATGTAACTCGGCTCAGCTCCAGTTTCTGTTGTAGACAGTTGTTTCCTTCTCCCTGTTAATTCGTATTGGACAGCATGTTTCCTCCCCTCGTTCTCCTCTACTCCACTTGATTTAAATTATTTTCTTTTACATGCCTATGTGGCATGACTTTTCATTTCTCCTTAGTCATACTTCACGATGGTGGACAAGCTAACTGGCCACCTTTCTACCCCTTAGAATCTAATTTTGCAAATTTATTTATTTCTGGTTATTATGGAAGCATAGCGAGGGGTGAGAAGCTATACATGAGTTTATCTGTTGTTTCCCAGGTGTTTGCAAGAGCTGGATTGAGGAGACAAGCCTTTTAGACGCTGCGTTCTTCACTATTTTCTTGTTCTCTGAGTGAGCAACACTTTGAGTGAGATGCTGATCTTTCCTTGTTATTTCTTCCTGCTGGAGATGTTGTGTGGGGGTGCTCTAGATGCCATGGGTGGCACTCTCGTCTTGCATGGGGTCTACTTAGTCAGCTCCTCTCTTGTTTTTATTGTTGTTCAAGAACATGCTTTTGCGTTGTAGGAATTCCCTTATGTCTGTAACAATCTCAAACATCAAATGTATGTAGGAAGTTCCTTGCTACATTGTCCTCAGGAATGGAGGAATGTGGTGCATGGAGGTGATGGAGGAAGTTATGAAAATGAATGGAGTGGATGATGGGATGGATGGTAAAATAGAAGAAGGGAAAAGAAGATGAATGCTTCCTTGTGTTTCCAAAAACCATTAATAACCTGCAAAACAGAAAACACAGAAATGCAGATGTATTTTTTTTGTTTTTTCTTTTTTCTTCTTCTTTTTTTTAAAAGAAAGTGGGTTGCCTCCATAGAGGTTTTCAACCCATATACTTTCCTTGGGCGCCTCAGAGAGGTTTTCACCCATGGATATTTATTCTCCTTTTTTTCTCTCTTTTTTTTTAGCATGTGAGCTGCCTCCATCGAGGTTTTCAACCCACAATCTTGCCTTGGGTGCCTCAGAGAGGTTTTCACCCATGGATCTTTAATATATTTTTTTCTATTTTCCTTTGTTCAAGAGGTGTGGGAAACTATGGAGTTTCCCATCACATACACTTCTCTGCTTATTGAATTTACAAACTCTGCCCTTGACAAAGGCTTCTTGTAAATTTTAAGTCTATGACCATTGACAATCAAACGTATTCCTTCCTCATCTATGGTTCTAATTTGAACTGCGCCATTATCAAAACATTTTTCCACTGTGTAAGGTCCCAACCATATTTCCATCAGCTTGCCTTTGAAATATTTAAACCTTGAATCATACAAAAGCACCCAATCTCCTTCTTGGAATGTATTTTCTTTGATGTTCTTGTCATGCCAGACCTTCCTTTGCAGTTGAACTACCTCCGTGTGAAGAATTGCTTGCATTTTGAAATCATCCAATCCATTTAGTTGCAGAAACCTCTATTTTTGGGCATTTGATAGATCTAGATTTAATTTAGTTTCCATTCTTAAAGTATTGAATTCAAACTCAACTGAAAGTACAACCTTCTTACCATATACTAGTTCATGAGTGAATCATGTTGTTGTCTTCCAAGTAGTGTTGTAGGCCCAAGTAGCTTCCACCAATCTGTCTGCCCAATATTTTTTGCTGCTACTCACAACCAGGGAAAATTTTAAGGATGGATGTTTATCTTAAAGTTTAAAAATTTGGCGAATCTTAGTAGTCCCCACTATGTGATTTGTAAATTTTTTGATGTTATTTTTGTAAAAATATTTAGTTTTTTAATAATTTTATATTAGTATAGATAAATTTTTGGTGATTTTTAGGGTAAAATATTTTTATACTTTAAAATTTGGGCGAATCAATTTTTAAAAAAACTGGGAAATGGCGAATCTTTTTTTTTTGGAAAAAGCATGGAAAATTAGCCCACTTGCGAATGTTAGCCCCTAAAATTTTCCATGCTCACAACCTTGGTGAGGATGCTCTCTAAAGCTCTGTTAGTTACTTCTACTTGGCCATTCGCCTAAGGGTGATAGGCAGTAGAAGTTCTATGCTTAATCTTGTGCTTCCTCAAAATATTCTCAATGAGGTGGGAGGTGAATTGTGCTCCCTGGTCAGTCACTATTTCTCTGGGGTATCCATACTTGTAAAACACATTCTCCCTCAAAAATTATGCTACTTTCTCCTCAGTTGCTACCTTCACTACTTTTGTTTCAGCCCACTTTGTTAGGTAATCAATGCAGACTATGATATACTTCCTTTGTTTGGATGGTGGATCGATAGGTCCAACAAATTCCATGCCCCACTTGTCAAATGGGAGCCACCTGAGGGTGCAAAGGCATCCCATCCCTTTGCATGGGTTTCCCCATCCTTTGGCACTGGTCACACCTACTAGTGTATCTTCTAGAATATTGGTGAAGGGTAGGCCAATAGTATCCTATCTGCAAAACTTTGTAAGTCGTTCTCTTTGCATAAAAGTGGCCTTCACATGGGTTGGCATGACATGCAGAGAGGATGTCAAAAACTTCTTTCTCCCTCACACATCTCCTTAGGATTTTATCAGGGCATAACTTGAAATTTTTTCCCCCAATCCATGTGAAAGGGGCGCTTTTTCTGATGATTATGCTCCTCTCCCTTAATGAAATATTAGGATGGAGTCTCCCAGCAACCAAGTAGTTGGATATATCAGAAAACCATGGTGAGAGTGTTGATATAGCAAAGAGATGTTCATCTGGCAGTTGGTCATCCACCATTCATTCTACACCTGCAAGGACAGCTAACCTGGACAAAAAATCTGCAACAACATTATCCTTTCCAAGTTTATCAATAATAGTCAAATCAAATTGCTGCAAAAATAAAAACCATCTAATTATCCTAGCATTAATATCAGGTTTTTTCATTAAATACTCTACGGTTGCATGGTCAGTGTAAACAAAGGTCTGGTATCCAGTTACATAATGCCTGAACTTATTCAATGCATGGACAATGGCTAACATCTCCTTCTCAGTAACAGTATAATTCAGCTCGGCCTTGGACAAATTATTGTTGATAAAATAAATGGCATAAGGTATTTTTTCCTCTAATTGTCCCAATGTTGCCCCAACGGCTTTGTCGAATGCATCAGTGTGGATGTGGAAAGGCAGAGTCCAATTTGGACCTCGGAGGATAGGGGCGGTAGTCATATGTTCCTTAATGAGCTCGAAAGCCTCTTGATAAGGATCGGACCAAATAAACTCAAAATCCTTGGCCAGTAACCCAAATAATGGTGAATTTATCTTGCTGAAATCTTTGATGAACCTTATATAGTAACTAGCTAATTCTAAGAAACTCCTGACGTATTTCTGCTTTTGAGGAGCAGGTACCCTTTTGATGATAATGATTTTGTTCAGGTCTACCTGTATTACTGCTTGGGATATGGAGTGTCCTAACACAACCCCTCCTTTCTTCAAGAATTCACACTTTTCTGGGCTCAAGGAGAGATGGATATCAATGCACCTTCTTCAAGCAAATCATACATGGAGATCGTGTTGTGCTCTTTTATTTAATCATTTACTTACCATTTATAGTATTAGATTATAATTGATTGATTATTATTGTTTCATTTCAATTATTTATGCTATTGTGTACCATCGATGACTATTATTCCTTATTGCAACATGTTATTATTATTTGTTTAGTTTCAATTATGTCAATTTTTAGATGGATAGGTTCTAAATATTAACCAAAACTTACTTGAGTTCTTGCATCCAATAATGGTTAAGTTATTAGTAATAGATGAATAAACTTATTTAACTTGTACTCACTTGGTACAAAGATTGGTAATGTAATGTTTTATTCGTGTACACGTTGGTGACTATCTTAGACTTAACATAGATCCACCATACTTAATTGTTTTAACATAATTAACAAAAAGAGAGGAAAGTATTCATCATTATTAAAATGATTGAAAGAGGATGTGATTTTCATTTTTGTTAGGCAAAATCCAATGGCCAGGCTTGATAGCTCAAGAGACTAGGCAAAAAGGCCCTTCTTGGACTTGTTGAGGGGTTTCCTATATTTATTTATTTGGTTTAGCCAAGTAGACGACTTGGAAGGAGGATTTTTATTTATTTTATTAATATTATTACTATTAAGTTTTTTGGTTGAATTCCACTCAAAATATGACTAGTGTGCTTGACTGCACTTAGGATTGAGCGCAACCAATGACATTCCAATTGGAGTCATCTATCTAGGAGGCTATAGGTTATTCCACAAAATATGCCTAGGCCTTGCACTTGGCCTCAATCACTATCACAAGTATTGATTTACAACTGAGAAGAGCACAAGTAGGGGTTGGGGTAGGGGAGGGGGGGAACCTTGACCCTAAAGGAAACCATGCAGAGGTCATTGCATGGGGACTAGTTGAGACCACTAATAATCATTATGAAGCATTGGCTCTTCTACAAGGGATGGTGATTCTAAAGAAAATGGGAATAAAACAATTATCGATGAAAAGGGACTTCGTGGTTATTATTTGGCACATGTATAATCATTCATTGCCTTGAAAAATCCAAACGAGTATAATTTCCCAAAGAGTTAAGAGGATGGCATAAAGTCTTGAATTTGTTTCACTTTTCCATGTCCTATAATCACACAACACCATAATAGATGAAATGGCAAATGAGGAAAGCTCGACGAGTATCTAAAAATTTAAAGGGAAAGTTCATAATTATTGTAATATTAGATGTTTCATAACACAAGCAATAGGCAATGCACGTTCTAATCCACATCAAAGAACAAGTGGCAATTCATGGGGACCACGATTAATCAATCATTAATGACTCCATATAGTTGTGCTCGTTCTCAATTATCGTTGTAAGAAAACACTCATTTCTTCTATGTCTAGATGAGACAATTCACAAGATGTACGATAATGTATCTTGTAGTATGTGTTACATTCTCTCTAATTGTTCTTGTCACATTTATCACTAAATACAAGGGTTTGTGAGACATCAATCCATGAATATTTTTAAAAAGAGATTCCATATAGGTGAAATAGATTATAGAAGAGAGGAATAACCTGTTTCTGTGAAAAACACAAAAACAAGTTATTCCTCTCTTCTAAAATCCATGAATATGTCTTTAGGGTTATGAATGACTTAGAGAGCTTATAAATAAGACATTGTCATGGGACCTGAGAGGCATCAACCTTTGTTTGTTTTTGCATATCTAGAAGCATTTTAGAATGTATCAATTCAAAAAAGAGAATAGAAACAATACTCTTGAGCATCCCAACTGATGTGTCTACTATGAGATCATTAACACACATAAAGACCTTTAAAGATGTGAAAAACATTATGAGAAAGCCCAATAATGTTTTTCCTTGTATATTAGGAAATGGAAAGACTAGAGAAAGGAATGGGAACATAAATATTCAAGAGACGAGAAAGCAATTCAAAGGTAGTTGATCAAATTAAAGGCTTAAGCATAGAAGTGTAAGGGAAAGCGAATTGAAATGTAACTTATTATGGAAAGCAACAATAATAGACTAGAAGAAATAGAAGCAAAAGCAAAATTCAAAATGCTACATGAGAGAATGTCAAAATTAGAAGCAAAACAACATCCTAGAAATGAGGAAATTATAAAATTTGTTCCCCGTATTATTAATGGCTCATATAATGGCTCATATGAATTGGACCAAATTGTAAGCATGGAAGACTATGTTATTAAACGAGAAAGTGAACATACAGAGAGACAAAACTCAACCAATATCTTGTTAAAAGCTAGAAGCATGAAGAATGCCCACAATAGATACGAAAATAATATCTTTGAAATATAATATGTTTTGTGAGATTTATTTTTAATAAGACAATATATAAGATTTGCACAAGCCAAATAATCAACTATAGGGCAAGAAACTATGAAAGATATTTAACAGTTTCATTGAAATGTGATCCTATCCTTAAAAATGTGATTAAGCCCCTTAACAAGTGTGAAGCCCTTAATTCAACTCACTTATCAAGTAATACATGCCATCGAAAATCAACTAGAGGGTAACTTAACTAATGGAACAATAAGTTAGGAAGCTTCTTTCGAATTGGATCAATATTATTATTACAATCTTTATATAAAACAAAACAATATTATTAGTTGTAACTTTTGTACTGCATTGATCTTCCTTAAAAGTCGGTGCAATTTGTTGTATTCGAGTTTTTACCAACAATTTTCAATATGCCCCGCTGTACCCACAATGTAGGTCCACCGACATGTATCCCCAATTAAAAATTTATAATTTTTCTAATAAAACTTTAGAAGAATCTCATGAAATATCCAATTAAAAAAGAGGGTCAAATGTTTATACTTGACATTGTTGGTATCTCATAGAAATTCTAATATTCTAAGTTACATGAGTCATCATGTTAGTTGATGACGAGACCATGTAAAGGGAATCACATAAAGTAACAATAAAAAAAATTTATTTAAAAATAAATAAATGAACTCAAAGTCCAAAAGAGCAGTCAATACCTTGTTAGTAATTTTTTTTTGATGAATCCCATGATTGATACATACTTAGTATATTTTAATTTTGGTTAGAGAAGGAATATACCTTTTAATGTCATGTTTTAGAGTATTTTAAATATAAATATTAGGCCCAAAACATTAAATTACGTTACTGAGATGATGTATCTCCAGTGTTTACCTACCTAAAGTTGTCAACAAATAATATTTTTTCCACATGCTCATGTGACTAGTAAGAATCGTAAAAAAAGAAAACATATTTTCCATGCATGCTTGATATTTGAAAATGACATGTTCTCCGATTCACAATGACCTTTTGTTTTTTTCAATGAAGTTGGTGTAATAGGGTCACACACCATATTATTTATAAAAATATATTTTTAATAATTATATTCTTTGTATTTTATGGTTGGCCTCTTTTTAAAAAGAGGCAATTTGCTTATAATTCAAGAAGAATAAAGAAAATTTAGTATATAGGTGGTTAATGAAAGAGGATGTTACCTCCTTTGCATTACATTTCTCTATGTGAAATGTGAATTTTTTTATCTTAGTAAGTGGTAGGTTGTCTATCATTGGTTTTGGATTAATGTTAGATGACTTTCTTTTTCTCATAGAAGAGATGAAAATATTTATCTTCTTGAATTGAGAATAATAATTTTAATGTTATATTTTATAATATTATTGGTTTGTGATTATTACATATTATTATTATTATAGATTTATTGTTATTATATTATAAATTTATCTTAAGCATAGATTTAATGAGTTTAAAAAGATTATATTTTTTTAGATGCAAATTTTTTTAGAGTGTAAAATATTGTATGTTATTTTTCATTGTTTAATTGTATTTTTGAATACTAAATAGAGTATATAAAGGAGCAAATACAAATTTTAACCATAATTTTTTTTTCTTTCTATATATAGATATATATGAAGTTGATATTGACATAAATTAGTTAACATAGATCTTCAAATAGTTTATTTAAATCTCTTGTTAAAATATTTTTTATAAGTATAAACTTTAAACATCTAATTCGAACATTTTTTTACTTCTAATTATTTTACAAAATATTCATTTTTTTTAATTATAACCAACATTATTTTTCTATTTAGAACACAATTTTCATTTTAAAAGGGCAAAAACACGTAAACTTACACATCCCCTCTTAATGGGTTGTAGAATGAGCCTTTAGACTCAATTATACAGCTTGAGTGGACCTAATGGTTAAGAACATGTGTTTCCTCCTAAGAGGTTACAGGTTCGAAACCAAAGGGGGGTAGAGTATGTATGCCTTTATAGACTTAGCAATCAAATCATTGTGTGGAGGTGGGTCCCTTGTTCCATAAACAAGAGGGTCTCATACACCAATTTGGTGTCTAGCTTGACCATGACCTTAAAATTACATAATAATAATAATAAATTTTATCAAAAAAAATATGATTTTTTCAAAATATATAAATATTTACAATTATTTATAATTTCACATTAATGTATTTATCTTACCAAATATAAATGTTTTATATAAATTTAGTAAACTTAAATAACTATATCAAAGAATTAAATTATAAAATTGATATAATTAGCTTACTTCAATACTTTTTTTAAAAGAAAAGAATTAAATTATAAAATTGATATAATTAGCTTACTTCAATACTTTTTTAAAAGAAAGGGAAAGGATATGTTTTACTTCAATTAAATTGTAAAATTGGTATAATTAGGTTACTTCAATGTTTTTTTGAAAAGGAAAAGAAAAGATATGTTTTACTTCAAATATATAAATGTTTTATATAAATTTATTAAACTTAAATAATTAAAATGGTATAATTAGCTTATTCCAATGTTTTTTTTGAAAAAAAAGAAAGAAAATATATGTTTTACTTCAAATAGGAGCTTGTTATGTAACAACTAATAATTTCACATTAATATGCTTATTTTACAAAAGATAAATGTTTTATATACATTTAATAAATTTAAATAATTATATTAAAGAATTAAATTATAAAAATGGTATAATTAACTTTCTCTAATGTTTTTTAAGAAAAATTATATATATGATTTACTTTAAATAACAACTTCTTGTGTAACGACAAAGTAAAAGAATATGTCAATAACAAATTGTAAATTTTATTTTTATTAATTAAACCAATATTTTTACAATATTATTTAAAGGATGTGTTTTACTTCAAATACGTGCTTGTGGTAAAATGACAAAATAAAAATAATATATTGATAATAAGTTTTAATTTTTTTATTATTAATTAGAACAATATTTACATCAATACGCATTTTCTTAATCGATGTTTTCTTGACGAGCTTGGGGTGAGCAAAACACTGTTCACCCCATCCAATCTGAAGTCTTCATTTTTTTTGTTCAGACAAATGGAAACTTAACACGTGGAGAAAGTTGAATGGAGGTTTTGCTTCATGTACTTGTTGACTCACCTTTGTCTGCCACGATCGAGTTCGTGTCATTTACCCCAGGCCTCTGCCTGACGCCTTTGTACCATCGTCGCCACTCCACCGACTGTTCACGAGTCAATGTTTTAAGATGATGGTGCTTTAAAAGAGAGATACTGCTATCAGAGATTTTCTTAATGACTCTCAAAACATGGGCAAAAGCCTCGTTTGCCTCATCCAGGGCCACCATTATAACAAGGTAAAGGAGCTTTATGGGTTGTGAATGGGACAATCCTAAATGGGGAAAGAGTCTTGAATAACATAGCTTTGGATAGAGAGTTTTTTTATGACTTTCAAAATATCCACTAGTTCTTGCAATTCAATAGTAGATAAATCTTCAACCTCAATCAAGGGAAGCCATAGGCCACCACAAATTATGATCTCCATGAGAACTGGAAAGTTGCAGGCACTTCACTGGCTGTTTTCCTACTCTTCTTCTCTCCCTCCATCGCTTTGAAAGGGACTCAAATTATTGTAGAGAGATTGCATAGGGGTAGTCAAATTATAATCCCCACTTGATATGTCAACTTCTTATAATGGGGATGTCTAGGGCTTCATCTCTGAATCACATTCACACTACCTAAGGAGTCTAGTGTGGGCACTGGAAAATGGACCTATACTTTATGACAACAGTGATTATATTCGTTCAGTGGTATGATCCCTTTGATGATAGAATATCTATACATCATGTTCTACTCTAACTTCTTACTCACGAGCTTCCAAAAGAAGTCATAGTGTCGACAACCTAAATTTGATTAAGGTATTAGAAAAATCATAACAAATCATCTATGAGCTAAATTTGTTGTCGTTGAAAGAAGCCTAAGGTTTTTATCAACCATACATGTTGAGGAATACCAATAGGCCATATTGTGTTGTAATGTTATGCGTAAAGAATATATAGGGATCTTCTGCTAGAGAATAACCAAAAAATGCCATAACAAAAAACACACAAATTACAGAATGCCTCATGAAACCCATGGAGTTCTTGTTGAAGATAATTGGCCCTTTAGAGCTATCATTGTCAATCACAAAAGCTATCATACCTCATAGACCTGAAAATTTTAGCGACCATAATTAAAATTGAGAAGGCTTGAAAATATGCCTCCTGTCAGAGAACTAGGCTTGAAAGAAAGGGTCGTGAAGTAGACCATCCACCAGACACCAAGGGTTTTATTATTCATTCAATAGGAGGCGTAGAGTTAGACAGAGCGTTGAGGTAGGTGTTGTTTTCCATCATGAGATGTATTTCTCTTCTATGTAAGAGTTGGATGTGTTTCTCTTTTGTGTAACAACTGGATACATTGCTTTATCAAGTGACATTTGGATGAATTTTCAGATTATGTAGGGTTAGGGAAATTAAGATTAGATGTAGGGTGTTAGGTCCCTATATTACTAGTGTAGTCCCTTATTGTTGTTAGTGTAGCCCCCTTATTATTATTGTTGTACCCCTGTAGTCCCCATATTGTTATTATTGTGCCCCATAAAATTCCATATTGTTATTGTTGTGCCTTTACATTATTATTGTTAGGTCGGCTAAGATTATATTGTGACCCCATGGACTCCTATATATAGAAAGGAAGTTTTGTCATTTGTATCATCCAAGAATTGTTCATTTATGTAATGTAAAGGAGGTTTCCCCCTCGAAGAGGTTGATTTATAAGTCATTGATCTATCTTTTCTTCTATTTTGTGAGTTGATTTCATAACATTTGGTATTAGACCTTTGGATTCTAGGATTTCACTGTTGTAAACAGCTCATCGTGGAATTTTCGCTATAACATTTTTTTTACAAAGTTTTAGACGCTACAAAAAAAAAAAAAACCCATGTGAGCCAAAATCCTGAGGAATTTCATGTAAAAATTTCAAATCTTCATTCGCTATATTTTCGAAGATATGATCTGAAGAAATTAGGGTTTTTGCAGACTCCCGAATTTCATCTCAAAGGGGTGACCTTGGGAAAATCGTCATAACTTATTCTCTGAGCATCAAATTCAAATTTTGTAAGAAGTGGTCGAAATTTCACGGGCTATAGTTTATTTTCTATCAAATTTAGAGCCGAAAGATGAAACAAGGACATGTGACACACCGTACAAGTTTGCTCTACTGAACTAGTCCATAATTAGGTCATTGTGGGAGATTGGGCATAACTTTGTCTCGAAGAACCCAAATCAGTCTTGACCTGTGGCATTGGAAAGAAGACTCATAGGACTACTACAGAACCAAAGATCAAATATTGGGGATCTAAATCACAGAGATACACAAGTTTCAATATCGAGCTTCTCAAAAGTAAGAAAAAGGTGTGTATCTTTTTTTTTTAATTGCATAACTTTTGTTTGAAAAATCAGTTTGAAGTGATCCCAAGGGCATATTGATGCATATATATCAGTGTTAGGTTCTATAATGCCTCCAAAAAATAATTCCACGCGTGTTAAGCCCTCATAAAACTCTACTATGATGCATGCATGTGCAACAAATGTCGCTCTCGCAAAAAGTAACCAAAAATGAAATGGAAGCTAAAATGGATGGTCTGAAGAAAGGCATGGAATATAAGATGAATGGCATGGAAGCTAAGATAGATGTTTTGAAGAATGGAATGGGAGCTAAGACCGATGGTATAGAAGGCAACATGGAAGATTTGAAGAAATACATGGAAGGTTTGAAGGAAGGTTTGGCAAAGTTGCTACAAGAAAAACTTCCTAATGGCGAAAAGGTAGTAGAGGAAACTCATGATGAGAAAAAAATAAATGTTAATCATGATTCTATAAACTCTAGTGTTGGATTGAAGACCTACCATATTCCAAATATCTATATGAGGAATTTTGATGGCAAGGATCCCGTAACATGGATACTACATATGGGGCAATACTTTGATCTCCATAATGTGAAAAACAAGCAAAAGGTACACATTTCAACTTTATATTTAGAAAAAAATACATTTGTATGGTATCGATGGCTTTTCTCTCGTAAAAAAATTGTCACTTGGTAAATTTTTATGGAGGAAATGATAGCACATTATGAGGATACAAAGAGCAACACCTTCATTATCCAATTGATAAATCTCAAACAAAAGGGTTCAGTGGTGGAGCACATTGAGGACTTCCAAAATTTGAATATAAGGGTAACTGATATTCCAAAGGAAGACAAGATTGATGTCTTCATAGGGACTTTAAAGGATAACATCCAACATGAGGTTCGCCTTTGGAAACCTAATTCATTGGAAAAGGCATTCATGTTGGAAATAAATATTAAAAGAAAAAATATGGCGACAAGGAAGCCTACCACTGACAACTATAAATATGGAAGTGTTGCTACTCCTAGACTTCCACAACCTACAAGGTTTACACCACAACAATTGGAATAAAAAGGAGCAAAAGGGCCTTGCTACAATTGTGATAGCAAATAAACTAAAGGTCATAAGTGTGCTGAGAAGAAATTATTTTACTTAGATTGTGAAGAGGAGGTAGAAAATGAACAAGAAACTTCAAAAGAAGAGGATATACACCAAGAACCAACCCTAGAGAAAGAAGAAATGAATCCGACCATATCTTGTAGTGCATTGGCTGGAATTACCACTCCTTAAACTCTCGAGATAGAAGGACATATCAAGAAGAAAAATGTAATAGTGTTGATTGATTCGGGTAGTACTCATACTTTTATTCATTGTAAGGTAGCCAAGGAATTGAATTGCTTCCTATACCCAACACTAGAGTGTCATGTGATGGTTGCAAATTAAGGAACTATAAATTGCTCTGGAAAGTGCCACAATATCAAGCTAACCATGGGGGAATATGTATTGAATAGTCCAATGTTTTCCATTCCAATGGGTGGTGTTGATGTTGTACTAGGAGTACAATGGTTACAATATTTGGGGACAATAGCTTTTAATTTTCAAGAACTTTTCTTGAATTTTTTTTGGAAGGAAAGGAAGTTGAATTACGGGGTATCGCAAGGAAGCTGGGAAAGATAATAAGTTCTAATGTCATGACAAAGTTTTTGAAGAAGGAAAAACAAGGTGTAATTGCACAATTATGCTCACTAGAAGTTCCAACATCAAAATCATCTATTTCTCCAGATCTCTGAAAAGTCTTGGAAAATCATTCCAAGGTGTTTAAAACTTCCAAAGGAATCCCACCTATTCATGATCATGATCATGTTATTCATTTGATTCTAGGAAGTGTTCCTCCAAACATCAGGCCTTACAGGTATCCTTATGTCCAAAAGAGCGAAATTGAATGTATGATTGCATAAATGTTAGAGGCTGGTATAATTCAACTTAGTCAAAGTTCTTTCTTAACTCCAGCAGTATTGGTGCATAAGAAGGATGGATCATGGCGCATGTGTCCGGATTATAGGGAGCTCAATGAGCTCAATATTAAAGATAAATTTCACATTCATATGATTGATGAATTATTAGATGAATTACATGGAGCAATTTATTTCACCGAGTTGGATCTTCATTCATGATATCATCAAATTAGAATGAAGACTGAAGACATTTCAAACTCATGAGAGTCATTATGAATTTTTAGTCATGCCTTTTGGCCTTACCAATGGCCCTTCTACAATTCAAGGGTTGATGAATTCCATTTTCAAACCCTTCCTTAAAAAAATTGCGTTAGTATTTTTTTATTATATACTAATCTGCACTAGGTCTTGGAAGGATCATGTTCAACACATTGACAGGGAGCTCAAACTATTGGAGGAGAAAAAATTACATGCAAAAACCTCCAAATGTTTCTTTGGAGTACAAGAGGTGGAATATCTGGGTAATATTGTATCTTAAGGGGGTGTTAAGGTAGACCCTAACAAAATTAAAGCCATTAAGGAATGGAAATTCCCCACAACCATAAAGCAGTTGCGAGGATTTCTCAAGTTAACAGGGTATTATCGCAAGTTTGTTAAGAATTATGGGGGAATAGCAGCACCTCTAACAGCATTATTGAAGAAAGATGCATTTTCATGGACTCCTGAAGAACCTAGGGCCTTTGAACATCTTAAAGAGGCAATGTTCCAAGCACCGGTCTTAGCTACGCCAAACTTCACAAAAACATTTATTGAGGAATGTGATGCCTTAGGAAATGGAATTGGTGAATTTTTAGTGCAAGAAGGAAGACCCATTGCTTTTGAAAATCGTCCAAATCAAAGGAAAGTATTTACAGAAAGCTATTTATGAGAAGGAAATGTTGGAAATACTACATGCACTCAAGAAATGGCGACCTTACCTAATGGGAAGACACTTCAAGGTGAAAATTGATCATTATAGTCTTAAATACTTTTTAGAACAAATACTATATTCATAAGAGCAGCAAAAATGGGTCGCAAAGATGTTGGGTTGTGACTTTGAAATCATCTACAAAAAAGGGAAGTTAAATGTTGTTGCAGATGCACTCTCAAGAAAGGACGAGGATGTGGAAGCATTGCTTTGTGCCATTTCTATTATCCAACCAAATTGGATAACTTAAGCAAGGGAGAAATGGAAGAATGACGAAGAAGTGTGGACACTCATTCAAAAGTTGCAGCAAGATCCCAATACATCTGATACATTTAGTTGGAAAAATGATTCCTTGTGGTACAAAGATAGCTTATATTTTTGTAAGAATTCCTAACTAACACAAAATATTCTTTTAGAAGTGCACACGTCTCCCTTAGGAGGACACTCGGGATTTTTAAAAACTTACCATAGCGTGAAGAAATAATTTTTTTGGGATGGCCTTAAATTTGATATTCAAAATTTTGTGGTGGAATGTTTGGTTTGCCAGAAAAATAAAGTTGAGACAATTAAGACCTCAGGTCTGCTACAACCTTTATCCATTCCAAGTCAATATTGGGAGGAGGTTTCAATGGATTTTATCACAGGTTTACCTAAATCCGAAGGGAAGAGTGTCATCATGGTGGTAGTTGATAGACTTACCAAGTATGTACACTTTTGTGCATTATCTCATCCATTTAAAGCGAGTACATTTGCTACTGCATTTATGGAAACAATTCAAAAGTACATGGAAACCCAAATATTATTGTAAGCGATAGAGATCCCATTTTCACTGGCAATTTTTGGACGAAATTATTTTCTTGTTTGGGTACTCAACTAGCTCATAGCTCATCTTATCATCCTCAATTTGATGGGAAAACTGAGATAGTGAAAAAATGTTTGGAAGGATATCTTTGTTGCTTTGTATCTGATAAACAAACACAATGGGTCAAGTGGCTACCTCTAGTTGAATGGTGATATAACACTTCCTTCCACACTCCAACAAAAATGACCCCATTTATGGCACTTTATGGATGTCATCCACCGTCCATCACATCATATTTAAGAAAAAATTCTAAGGTTCAAGTTGTGGAACGTCACATCGAGCATCAACAACAAGTTCTCCAACTCTTAAGGGATAACCTAAATTTGGCACATAATCGAATGAAACAATAGGCAGATTAACATTGCAGCGAGAGAAGTTTTGATGTATATGACTGGGTAATTTTACGGCTACAACCATACAAACAAATATCCCTCAAGCAAGCTAAGAAGGATAATAAATTATCGCCAAAGTACTATGGTCCTTACAAGGTGTTGCAAAATATTGGTAGTATGGCATACAAATTGGAGCTTCCTGCATCTTCCCGAGTGCACCCAGTTTTCCATTTTTCGTGCTTAAAGAAGGTTATAGGTGACAAACTTCTAACTCAAACAATATTGCCATAACTTGATGAGAAAATAAAAATCATATTGAAACCTGATGTAGTCATGGAAACAAGAACTCGACAACTACAAAATCAATCAATTTCAGAGTATCTCATCAAGTGGAAGAACTTACCCACTGAAGATTCCACATGGAAGGATGAGAATTTTATACAAATGCATCCAGAACTACTCAAGCGTTGTCGACAATAATTTTTTGAAGGAGAGGGGCATGTTAGGTCCCTATATTACTAGTGTATTCCCTTATTGTTGTTAGTGTGACCCCCTTATTGTTATCGTTGTGCCTGTGTAGTCCCCATATTGTTATTATTGTGCCCCATAAAAGCCCATATTGTTATTGTTTTGCCCTTACATTATTATTTTTAGGTCCGCTAGGATTATATTGTGATCCTATGGACTCCTGTATATAGAAATGATGTTTTGTCATTTGTATCATCCATTAATTGTTCATTTATGTAATGCAAAGGAGGTTTCCCTCTTGAAGACTCTGATTTCTAAGCCGTTGATCTATCTCTTCTTCTATTTTGTGAGTTGGTTTCATAACATAGGGTTACAAGAGTGTAAAGTAATTGCAAAATATTTTGCTTATTAAAAAAATTATATTTAGTTTGCATAATTATTAACTTCTCAAAATATAATGTGATAGAAACTAAAAACAAGAGGGTTCACAATAATTATCATATCATGGTTTTAGTAATTTAATCAATCTTTCCAAAATACTAAAGAATGAATCCAATAGAAATCTAATAGCAACAACGGGAGATCTCCCTTGCAACAGGAGAGTCGAGAATTCAGTGTTAATTATACAAAAGTTGACAAATAAATTTATGTTGGCATATTGACTTGTTTCAATTTACTTCTGGTGCATGGCTGAGTAATCTTACAAAAACAAGAAAGGAATATAAAACATTTATTCATCTTCTCATCATCACGTTTAGCAACTATTCTTACATTTTAACAAGTTTCTCCTCATTGGAGAAGCTTAAAGACACCGTTTGATGACCTTTCAAAGCTATATCACTCTCATTATCCATCCAGCCACATTGGCCAATTTTTTGGAAAAACTTGACACAATAATGCGAGTGGTCTCACAAAAACAGATATGCTCAAGAACGATTAACTCTTGTGCAATGTGCACTTGTCTTATAGGGGTAATATTGGAGATTAGTTTCATCACCATAGCCTCGATGCCAAATTAGGTGATGTTTAGTCGATCTAGCACCTTATTTTCCTTTGACTTTGGGAAAAATATTTGTGGCCAATGCCCAATTGTAGGTGTCTCGACAAAATGACAAGTAGCATCTGAAGACTTGTACGATGCCATTTACTTTGGAGGTTGAAAGGGTGGGGCCTGGAATTCCAGGGACAAAATTAGAGAGTAAAGTATTTTTTGTTAATAGGTCGTTAAATTCACTATTTTAAAGGAAATTTTTAATTTGAATTGCAGGGTTTTGTTATTTTTTTATAGTTAAATTTTGTTTTCTCACTAGATTTGATGTTGATTTTTAGTGAAAATTTAATTTTCGAAATAGATTCACATCCCAAAAAAAAGGTGAATCTATCTTTTTATTGCTATTGCCACCTTAATTTGCTATGAACCGTGTTGATTTGGGGTAGCATCAAATGTGCTCTAAGTCACAAAATTTGTGGAGAGGCTTAGACACATGTATTCCAGATAACCTAGAAATTGTTTGGGGAAATTCCACCCGGATTGTATTTTATTAAGAAAAATAATTATTTTAAAGTGACCCTAAGTCTAAACTTAGGAAAATAAAATAATATAAGTGAATTAATAGAATATGGGTGTGAATGTTCTAGAAAAAGGAGATCAAGTCAAAATGTAATCTTAGTCATTGATTAGAGAATATCGGTCGTTGAAGTCTCAACGAGAAGACTATAAATAAGGCTTGAGGGTCATTTGGAAAAACACACCGAGAGATCAAGAAATTGAATTTTCTGAAGTGAGCAGTGCTCAGAGGAAAACTTTGATCGAGAGATTCTCACGTAGTTGAGGGGCAAAGACAGTTTTGGTTGGAGGATCTTCTCCGGGGCCAATAATACTTAGCAGAGAGGCAGTCCAGTGCCCAGTGAGGGTGACGAAAGGCCATGAAGGCCACACATAGAGGCAACGCAGTATTCCTTAACAGTAGTCTGATATTTTGCTAGGAGATCATGATTTTGAGCCGGAAGGGCTGGAATCGAGTTTCCTGAGAGCATATCGATGCAGCAGAGGAGGTGACGTAGTCCTCCAGAGTTCCCCATGCAGGCCCGTGTAATTAATATGCAATAGAGGCAACGTAGAGGGTGTTAGGGGTTTGTCATTTCAGCTACCAGATCAACCGGGACTTGCAATGTAGAGTGAGGTAATCTCACTATTTTTCTCTGTCGTGTGATATTCTTTGTATTGGATTGCCAACAAGGCATCCAGAGATTATATTCATAAATAATTGTTGCTTAATAATAAAACCCTCATATCTTTTGCACGAGTTTCCCACATTGGGATTTTCAGGGGACCTTTGTCGAAAAACAACGGTGTCTTGTGTGATATTATTTTCTTTTGCTTAGTTTCTTGTTTCAGCATATTAATTAAGTGAAGGTTGCTTTAGTAATTTGCTTCAGTATTTACAAAAGAAATTTGTAAATAACTTGCTAATGTAATTCACAAGTAGGTGAGGTAAATTCAGTTTGTTGCAGTAGAATTCTGGACTTGGAACTTTCACATGGTATCAGAGTGTTGTAGGTGAAACAAGAAGAGCAGAGCCAACGATGGGCAAGAGGTCGAATAGCTACAAGAGGCAGAAATTCGAATCCCCAGAGGGATTGCGCAGTCCAGGCTAAGAGGGCTGAATTTTCGAGGAAAGTCTCTCTTTTAGTGATTCGACAGAGAGGAAGGGCTTCCAGATCGAAGTTTTGTCATGGCAGCAGCATAGAGCCTCAACATTAGTGATGGTGGGGCATAGTTTTTTTGCAGGAAAATCATCTTTTGCTTGGCAAAAAGTTGTCAGAAGGAAGAAAAGAAGCACAATGACATAATTTTCTTCTTTAGGGAATTCCTAGCTGAAGAATTCTATTTTTTCAAGATCTGAGCAACAAATCTGGGAGGCTGATTTACCACCTTCAGAAAGGAGTGTGTAAGCCAGTCCAGCGTTGCGAAAAGGAGAAAGAGAAGGAGAAGATTTGACATTTTCAGACGGCAGAGATGGAAGCCAATGGGTTGCATGACACTAAGGGAATTTCTTCCTCAGAGAATTCCAAGCCAAGTAATTTGATTTCCCACTGCAGAGCAATAGTAGCCGAGAGCGGATCTACTTACTCCAGCAAGGAATGCGTAGAGCCAATGAACAACTGCGCAGAGGAGATAGGAGGCATTCGACATTTTGGCGAGATCATTTTTTCCTCCAGTTTTGAGTTTCCATATTTTTGCAGCTCTACAGGGATGATCGTACGAGATTTCCATAAGAGGTCGTGCGAATTAGCCATAATGCAGATTTGGGTAGCAGATCTAATTCTAGTTGTTGGAGATAGTTTCCAAAGGCAGAGCGAGTTGTCTAGTACGATTTGCAAAGAGAGGAAGGGTCCCAACCAGGACTATGCTTGAAAGGAGATAGTGGGACACCAGATCTAGGAGGAGGAGGAGTATAAGACTCCAGTGTGCCATATTGGGCAGGATCCCTGAGGATTCCACCTCTCGGGTCAATACCTTGCTACGGGAGCCCAAGATCAGTAGTAGTAGGCTGGAGTAGTTTCAATTGGTGCAAAGGAGTGTTGGAGCGACATATGCAGTGGCCAGAGCACTGACTCTAAGCAGCGCAGTGCAAAGTTGTAGCAGTGTGGAGAGGCACAGTGCGATAGCAGCAGCACAGTGGTTTAGAGGGACAATGTGGGATTATCAGCAATCAGAGCTTCAACATCAAGATTCATCCTAAACACTTGTTCAAATTTTTGGATTCTTTTTAATTGCTTCTCTTACCAACTGAGTTGTAGTGTAGAGTTAGTAGTGACAGTGCTAGCAGGAGCATAGATGCAACATTTGAGAGGTAGTTGTAGTATGAATGTAGTGTTGGCAGTGGCAGTGTCAGCAGTAGTACAGTTGCAGCAACAACATAGTAGTTTGTGGACAGCATGTCAGACATCAGCAACGAGAGGGAGATGTTTCAGAGTCAGAGCAGTGTGCAACAAGGCATATTTGCTAGAACACATTCCTCACAAAGAATGCTTGAGGGTCATTTGGAAAAACACACCAAGAGATAAGATAATGAATTTTCTGAAGTGAGCAGTGCTCAGAGGAAAACTTTGATCAAGAGATTCTCACGTAGTTAAGGGGAAGAGGTTATTTTGTTCAGAGGATCTTCTCTGGGGCCAAGAATACTCAACATAGAGGCAGAGAAAGGCGTAGAGGAGGCAGCACAATGCCCAGAGAGGGTGATGCAACACCTAGAGAGGGTGATGTAGGGCCACGAAGGCCACGTGCAAAGGCAACACAGTCTTCTTGAGCAATAGTCTGAGATTTTGCTGGGAGATTGAGATTTTGAGCTGGAAGGGCTAATTCGAATTTCCTAAGAGCAGATAATCCAACAGAGGAGGTGACACAGTCCTCCATAGTTCCCCACACATGCCCACATAATTATTACGCAGAGGCAGTGCAAAGGGTGTTGGGGGTTCGTCGTTTCAGCTACCGGATCAGCTGGGACTTGCAATGTAGAGTGAGGTAATCTCACTATTTTTCTCTGCCAAGTGATATTCTCTATATTGGATTGTTAGCAAGGCATCTAGAAATTGTATTCATAAATAATTGTTGCTTAATAATAAAACCCTCAGATTTGTTGTACCGGTTTTCCCGCATTAACTTTTTCTAGAGATGTTTGTCTAAAAAAAAAGTGTCCTGTGTGATATTATTTTCTTTTGATCAATTTCTTATTTCAATGTACTAGTTAAGTGAAGGTTGCTTCAATAATTTGCATCGATATTTACAGAAAAAATTCGTAAATAACTTGTTAATGTAATTCACAAATAAATAAAATAAATTCAATTAACTACAATAAAATTCCAAACTTAAAATTTTCACAAACCACTCGCTCAATTTATAATATTTTTTCATTTTAATAAACTATGGTTTGTTTGTCACCAATTAGCATTTTGAAAACAATACACATGTTGCCCACAATAAGCGTTTTTCAACCCGTATGATATGTTGACAAAATTTACTATACTCAATAAACGCGAATTCGAAACCCCCTTAAATTGAAACGTAATGATGAAATGCACAATTTGACTTTGAAACGAATAAACATAAATTTGAGAGGCTCTTATTTTGGTGAGTGGAATGAATGTAATGGAAAGAGTGTTTAATTAAAAGTCAACACGTCACTTATTGAAATTATTAAAAAATATATAGTTAAAATTAAAAAACACTTAAAACTATGATTTGTATTCAATTTTACCTTTCAAGCTTGTATTATGAAATTAACAATTTATTGATTCTTCATCATCTATATAATATCTAACAATGAAAAATCCAATATTTTGAGTTTTTTTGGGTTTTATTATATAAATTTCAATTTACTAAATTTTAGTTTAATAAAAAAATTAATTTTAATTTTATAATAAAATTAGTTTTAATTATTTCTCAAAATAATGTATTGATTAGAAAAAATTATTAATATAATTTTAAAAAGTCTTTCACATTATAAATTATAACTTTTTGAACTAGCATTATAATCTAAAAATATTTTTTCGAATATTTTGCAAATATATAATTACAATTAAAATGTTAAAATAATTTTGAATAACTCATTGCATTTTCAATTATAATAATAAACTATATTAATTAATTATATATATATATATATATATATATATATTTAATTTTTTTTTAAATAAAAAAACATACACACACAACATAGTTTGTTAAAAATAACTCTATGATTTGCATGTGGTATTGATAAGTCGTGGTATTGCTCCATGAAATTGTAAAAAAAATTATTTGCAAATTAGGAATCGCCATAGTAAAGTGAGAGAAACTCCCCATGGTTAAGAACATCTTCCATACATTTTTAATATGTATATACATTTAACTTATATATTAAGTATTTTTTAAACTATTGATAATAATAGTAATTTAAAATAAAGTTAAAATTTTATTAGTTTTTATGATTTTTTAAAAGAGGAGATTAAGATCTTTTTTTGAAGATTTCTATTAATAAAAAAATTGTACATAAACATATTGTTTATCAATTGGGGTGGCAGGAGGGGGAAATATTCTCATAAATCTCGATGGAAACATCGAAGACAGATATTCCTGGAGTTTAGGCTGGAAAACGAACAACCAAGAAGAGGCTTATGGGCTTCTCTTTGGCATGAACTTAGGCATCAACAAAGGTATCAAGAAGCTCCAAATCTTGGGCGATTCCATGATATTTATAAACCACGTGAGAAAGAACACCCCTGCTAATAACACCTTATTAAACCAAGTCATAAAGAGAAACCAGAGCCTGATCCCTCTCCTGGATGAAGTGAATTTCTACCACATCCTAAGGGGAAACAACAAAGAAGCGGATAAACAAGCAAATGTTGCTTGTAGAATTAAAGAAGAAGCTACAGAGGTGAATGAAATGGAAAGCCACCTAAGCATTCCTTAATTATGATTGGGAACCCTAAGACAAAGAGTGACTTCAATCACACAAAGGAGAATAAGGACAGACCCTCTGGTCCGCTGAATACTTTTGATAGTATCATCACCCTTGTATCCTTGATATCTCTAAATTTCTCTCTCCCCCCCTTCCTCAGCCCTCTCCCCGCCCCCTTCCCCCTCCACCTTACCCCCTTGTGCCCTCTTATTCCTTCACCCCTCCCCCTTTCTTTGATTTTCTTCTTCCACCCTTCCCCCTTTCTTACATTCCACCTCCCCTCCCCTACCCTCTCACCCCCTTATTGGCATGACAACCTCCCCCTCCCACTCTTCAACAAGTGGCCTCGCCTTAGTTGTCCTTTGAATTATTTAATTATGCTTTATCATGTCGACCTTAACTGCTTCTTCCTTGTCCTCGGCTCCTGTGGCAAGTCGAATAGTGAACTCAATCGCGATAGTGGTGTCATGCAGCTCGATAGTCGACCACATGGTCCCTGCATCATACAAGGCGTGTGGTTATTCTTCCCCTCGCTCGTTTATGAGTACAGTAACTGACAAATTGGTACCTAGTTCGTGGGAAGGGTGAAGCAGTGGGAGAATAATTTACTCCCCGGGCCCTGGAACTTGCAAGAAAAGCGTGGGAAGATGGTGGCAATGGAGTTCGAAGAAGCTTGGAAAATTAAGGAAATCATGGAACAACATTGGGATTCTAGTACTAGTGGTACTATGACGTCGCTCCTCCCTCACTGGCATCCTACGGGTGGTTATTTAAGGAATAACGACCAGAGTATTTTCAGTAAGCCAAAATTCAGAGAGGTGGAGGTTGCCTGGTTTTTGTCCATGTGTTTGTGGCAGAGAGCCAAGAAGAGCGGTAACAGTCTGAGAAAGGGTAAGACTGATGAGTCGAAGGGCTAGCTGGTGGTGATTTGGTGGGTCTCTTTCCTGCTTGGTGGACTTTGGGTTCTCTCAGCGGGCACTGGAAACTGGGGAATTGTCGAGGAGGGTTCGAGTTTTAGTCTGTCTGCAACATTGAGGTTCTCTTGAATTGCCTGTGCACTGGCATGTGTGCCTATGCGGTTAAATTTTGGAGTCTCAAGTCAGATAGGAAGTCGGGGATCATTTGGGTGTTGGTGATTGCCATCTCTGAAGCTGTGAAGGACCTGACTATGGAATTGATGAGTCTGGTGACCTTCCTATGCGCCGGTTCCTTTATTTTCTTTGTGTTCTTCTAGTGTTTCGAGTCCAGTAAGTCGAAGGTTATTGGGGTCCTAGAGTCTGTGTTTGGGTCTGAATTTCTTGTGTCCAACATGAGTTATGCTTTTATTTTTAGAATTTTGGCTTTTTTGATCCATTGTACAAAATTATAGAATTCTGAGAGTATTGGATCAGGCTCCTTAGGCCTCCATAGGCCCAAGACCGGGAGTGGGAATGCTGAGAAGGCCCATTGTTCTGGGAGCAGAAATCTAAAGGGTGATTCATGTACCGTGGAACATGGAAAATTCCAACATGGGATCATTGTGTTGCAGATGTGTGTGCACCAACACCACAAGGATGCAATTGAGATCGAGGAACATCAACTGGAAGAGAAGGAGAAAATTTGCAAGCTTGAAGACAAGGTGGAAGCTCTCAGTCAATAAAAAGAGGGGTTGAAACTTAAACTTGCGGAGAACAGCAAAAAGGAGGAGGAGGTGCCGAAGCCGCTGGACCTCAACTCCCCAGCTCCAATGGAACAATAATCTCCTCCGGCATCTACAATTTCTGTTATATGTCTAAACACAAATGTATATATCTATTATCGCAGTTCTAAAAAGTCTATAGTAGCAGGCAATTGGATCAAAATTTTGATAGTGGAATGGTTGGTGTTAAAACTCGGATAAGAGTGGGACAAATTGTAATAGACTCAACCAAGGAAATTCTCAGCTTTTGTTGTAAAGATCTTGCATTTTACAAATAATTATACTCTTTCTCGTTTAAAAAAAAAAAAAAAACATCTTTTTTACAAATCTTTCAGAAGATAACATCATGGCCAACAACAAACTGAAAGACAACTATATATTACAAACAACCACCTATTTTTGATAGTTTATTACAAACAATCACCTATTATTAGTATAGCTTTGTTAATAGTATATTACAAGAAACCACCTGTTATTAGAACATAATAGGTCATAACTCATTATCCAAATACTCTACTTTCCTTTTACAACATATACACCTTGGGTAATTTAGATTCTATGTTACATTAATTTAATTTAATTTAATATACTCTTATTTTATTATTTTATTTTTACTTAATTATGGTTCATTAATTATTTATTTAATTAAACTATAGTTTTTGTTTTTAAAATAATGATTGAATTTAAATGTTTAAATATTGATTAATTCTTATATTAATGAATCTAAATGATTACATATGGATTTTTAATACTTTTGATAAAGCGTACTTAACATAATGTTAATTAATGACACAATGACATAATGGTTATTAATTATAGGTTAATTAAATATTTGTTTATTAATATAAGGTTAATTCCAATGATGTTGTTGGCAATTTAGAAGTAGTCTGAATTCGACTTCCTTTGTTGGAAATGCCACCGTTTTGGTTTTGTTACTTGAATTTTGAAACAATTAGACATTAACCGATGTAAACAAATAGAAGAGCTGAGAATCAATGCCATCCTGGAAGACTATGTATTCGCCTATGGAATGAGATACTATAGTTGTTAGGTGTGGAACATCCATTGTTTTTGGACTGGTTTGTGGGAGTAGTGGAGCATACTATATCTATGATTAAGTAGATCCACTTTTAAATACACACCATCTAAAGAAAATCCAAGGCATAGATGGAAATGAGAGTCTTCATCCTCACTAAATTTGTTGTGGCTACACATATATCTCACTTGGTTGATTCTTTAGTTTCCAATTTGCAATAAGGCTAAAATTACCTGCTGAAGAGCCATTCAATAAATCCACTTTATCTCAATGTAATACACGCTTCACCAAGTTTGGAGTCATATATTTTATAGATCTTGTTTTTTTATTTTCAAATCATCTTTATATAATATTTATTCTATTAGAAATCAAAGATTTTTTTTATATTTAGTGATTTAGGTTTTCATGATTATTTTTCCAAATCTTCTATTCCTTCTATGTCTCTTTGTCTGCTACTCATTATGCATTATGCATTATTAGAGGGTACCTAATGGTATATTTTTAATAAATAAAAAAAAAAATCGTAATGAGTAATGGTTATCTACACTATTAATTTAAATTTAAAAATTGAATAATTTTTGTATGTAAAAAAAAATAAACAGTAATTTTAGAGATGAATATTTTTATGTATAAATAAATAAGAATTTTAGATTAAACATGATGTCTCAGTCTCTCTTTTAGTTTAGTAGCACATGCAATTGGTAAATATGTCATATAAAGATAAACCATAGAGAGCATATGCTTGGACACTGCCCTTATTAATTCTATTATTTAGAGTCATTATTAGATCCATTATTTAACATTTTATTATTATTTTAATGATTTGTATGTTAAAGCTTTTGTAATTACATCAAAGGTGTTCTCTTTATGAAGTTGGCTAGGCAAACACTATTCAGCCCAGGCAATCCCAAGCCATCATTTTCGTCCTTCCAGCAAATCATATTTTAACACGTGTCACTCTCATTTCAAACTCGCATCTTTCACTTTTTCAACTCGACAACGTAAGAAATGTTGGAAAAGTTGGACAGAGTACGAAATGTTGGCAGAGAGGGCCCGCCCATTACACCCCATGTTTGCCCCATTGTTCCGCTTGCTCCCATCACGTACAAGATCCAGCACAGGCCCACACCTAGCACCCTCTTTCCCACGACCACCTATGCCGCCATATTTTCCACTTAACAAAGATCATCACAAAGACAAATGATAGAGATCATCATAGAGAAAACAATGACAGAGATCATCATAGAGAAAAATAACACCACCTATGGCATGCGAGAATGACATAGATCATCACAGAGAAAACAATGGCAGAGATCATCACAAAGAAAAATAACACCACCTAAGGCATGTGAGGCAGACAAGGAATCCTTTAATAATAGTAGGCGTCCATTCTTGGTTGTCCCAAATCTGTTTCACTCATCTTTATATTCTTTTGGGTATTTGCAGAAGGATGGATTGTTATTAATAGGAAAAACATGCTTATAATTTAAATTAATGCAGTAAACAAGCTCCAAGCCAAGGGTAACCTCTCCTATCCCTCTACCGGCCAAACTAGCCCGACCACGCTAAAGGGTTGGCTGAATGAGGGTGCTAGTCGTTGGACTCTAAGGGTTGGCACTGGAGGGTAAGGCTCGTAGTTGTCTCTGGAGGTTTTTCCGTAAGGGAAGTCGAACATGTTCATCTCCAACAACTTTCCCTCTTAAATACTAGTAAACATGTAGCAGGATAAACTTCTATCCTGATGAGAGAAATAATAGAGACCACTTACAACAACTTAACAAGCTGCAGTTGACTCTAACATCTATGACCTACAACAGTGGGCTTTTAATGAACTTTACTTTGTACTTTCATCAAGAATTAAAAACAAAATGGAATAACTTTAAATAATATCCTGAAATTGAACTTGTTTTAAGAGCATTTACAAGTACAATAGTTATCAATTTTGAAACTGGTAATTTCGAAAAACCATGGCACCAATGTGCAACGAACTCCAAAATGTTGGCATCATCCACAACATAGTGTAATATTGTCCATCATCTTCATAGTGTAGTGTTGTACCTTTCTCTGTAAACCATTCCAGAAGTTTTCTCTCTCCTTCACACCCCACGTAAACAAGGAATATTAGAATTCGTTCAACTCCTTGCCAAAGGATTTAAGCCTTGCTAAGTGAAAGATTTTCATATGCATCTAAGTGCATTTCATTTGCTATTAACAAATGTATTCCTGAGGCCGGTCTTCAATGGTGGATACAAAATCTGAGATGACCTCGAAGCGGTGCGGAGGATTAGGTGGTTGCAAAGTGTGGGGTCAATGGTTTTAGAGTGAAGAGTGTGTTGTTTGTTCTAGGCTTGGGTAAAGTGGCACATGTTCCTCATGCAAGGTCCTGGCCTGAATGAGGTACAAGTGCGTGTTTTTTATTTTATTTTTTTTCTTTTCTTTTTTCTCATATATAATTTTGTAAAGTTTATTTTCATTTAATAAATAAATTCAAAACTTCTATCTTAATAAAGGGTGTAAAATGATCATATCATCCATCTACAACATTTGAGTCATTGACACAGTGTAATCTTGAATTTTACGTTCGAAACCAAATACATTGCAGTGCTCGCAATGAAAATTACAAAGAAGTTTAAGCTGGAAATATCCCATAGATATCAATTTGCCACATAAAGGTGAGCTCAACCATGAATTTTGTCTCTAAACCCAACACAGTGCCATGCTCATAATGACATAATTACAATTCAATTTTTCATGATTTCCACACTGCCATGCTCATAATGAGAATTACTGAGTTGGAAACATAATTACAATTCATTTTTTCAAGATTTCCACACTGCCCTGTTCATAATGAGAATTACTTAGCCGGAAACCTAATTATAATTCAATTTTTCATGATCATCTTTTGCCCATAATAAAAATTATGACGTAGGATGAGCTACAGTCCTTTTGGCCCCTCATCAATCTTTTTCCTTGGTTCTTTTCCACCTTGCAAATCAAACTTCCTCATCATGCCAAAGTTCACAAAGTCCTTTATGCCCACAAAAACCTTTTTAGTAAGGACTCACCAAACTTGCACAAAACTTGGCATTTTCACATATCATACCCATAGCCACTTTGATTTTGAGGGCAAAGAACATCATTTCCATCAGTAGCTAACTTTTTACAAAAAAAAACACATTCAATAATGTGATCTACTATTGTTGGCGACAAAATGTCCATTAAGTTATTATAGAAAGAGAAAACATCCATAAAGTTTCCATAGGAAGAGAAAGCAACTGGAAAACAAAGTCATTGCTTCCATCACTTTGACGGGAATGGGGATATGCAGGTGGAGGGCCACCAACAAAAATCTCTGTTGCTTTTTGTATGTAGATCCACCAACCAATTTTCACCATATGGTCCTCTATGCATCTCAAATTTCCTTGGACCTCATTTTGTTTCTTTCAATGTAGAAATGTGAAAATATCAATCTTCATTCCACTATAAATGAGTAAATTTATTTGTTTTGTCTTCTTTATTTATTTTGTGCTTCTTCATTTAATTCCAATCTTCAACAACTTCTTTGATTTTGGAAAATGTTTTTTTTTTTTTTTATACTTTTTTCATTCAAATCCAATATATATATATATATATATATACAACTTTTTGGATTTACAAGAGTGGCTCTATTTTTTGGGGCAACCTTTGCCTTGTCCATTTTTTTCCTAGCTTTTTGAAGTTGTCCTCTAAGTTGTATTATTCAGCTATAAGTAACAGTGTGAAAATTGATCGATTTTGTCCTCATAATTTGGGTGGTCTTCCCAAATCCTTTATTCCTTCGGTTTATCATTGCACCTTTAAGGGAAATTTCTAGTTATATTTTTAATGTTCATTTTAATTTTACGTTAATTTTACATAGAGACATAAAATAATTAAAAGTAAAATATAATATATTTTTCTTAAGATAAAGAGGATATGTAATTTCGTGTAAAAATAATATTATCTCCCTAGCGAGCATATGTTTGGAGGGGGCAACTTATTATCAAGAACAAGCCCAAAGAGGGCACACATGCATGCATTAGCGTTTGACGGTTTTCGTTGGATGATATTTGGACCTGGTGCTAGGCCCTGTCCAAGAAGATACTACGCGAGCTAAGGGAGAAGCTTCCATGCATAGAACTCCTCTCTCAAATAAAAAGGTACTAATGGAATGGGTGATTGAATCCAAGACACAAGGCAGACCATGGGTCATTTTGACCAATACATGCAAACTACTAACATGTATTGACGAATGAAATTCTTATTGGGACCCACGCTAGTGACTCGGTAGCAACACCCAGAGGGTATCCTTTCTTTAGAGCACGTTCATCACCATTTAAGAGACTTGGACCGTAGATTTGACATAATAGAGTTGTTAGCACTCCACCAGATTCCCAAGGCTGAAGAAGGAATCCCAACAGAGGTAACCACAGACCAAAATTTTGACTTGATAGTTAGCCCTATCAAGTCGGAGAGGGCTCTCTCCAAAAGGTCACATCTAGGAGGGCTGGAGGAATTAGGGTTTTTAGGATAGATATAGAGTGTAGGGGTTTTTTTTATTTGTTTTTGGTTGGGTTATCACTGGATGAAGAAATTAGGTCAAGGGAGGTCAGGGAAAATGAGATAGGGTTGCAGGGATCAATGGGGCAAGGTAGGCACAAGGCTTATCACTTGAAGATGATTGTGATGGAATGGTTTTGAGACTGAAGAGAAGCTAGGAAGAACATGGAAGATGTATTCTTCCTAGACAGAGGAAAATGGACAAACTATGATCAATTGCCCAAAACAAAGCATGAGCAAAGCATGTGTTCTAATTATCAAACTTGAAAGAGATAATAATATAGAGATGAAGTGAACATGAATACAATACATTATAACATATGAAACTGAATAAAATACAATAATAAACATCATACCACAAGTATCCCAAAAAATAGCTGCAACTCCTCTTTATTAGCTAGCCAAACTGAGTATAGTTCCTTGATCAATAAGAAAACATACAAATTGATTCCAACCCTTGTTAAGAGTGAAGAAAGAGACTAAATAGAAATCAAAACATCATTCACTCATCCTCAGGGGTCGAATCCATGAGGTGATGAAGAGATCCACAAAATACTGAACTGAAAACTAGAGTGTAGGATGGTCTAAGTGACTCACTCCTCATTACATTCAACTGATTCATTATGACTCAATGATGACTTTTACCCGATGAATATACCCTAGGTAACTAATATCAAACATAATTACATTTACCATCATTAATTACATGAGTAGAAACATGATTTCTTGAAGAAAAGTAAAAAAATTCAGAGAAACTTGGAAAAAATCAACAAATTGGTCATTTGCGCCCTCTGTGTTAAGGACCACTTTTGGCTAACCTATAGGTGTCCAAATCAGGCCCAAGATGGCTTGTTGGAAATCCTTACCTGTCCTATTCCTTAATATGCCTCAAGTTCTGAAAATGTAGGTCATTTGTCCCCTCAAAAAGGCATTCTCCCAAGACTGGTATTTGCGCAGTGCCTAGGTCAAAAAAATGGGCAGAAAGGTGATTTTTTGAGCTTTTCACCTATCAAAACTGCAAACTAAGGCTGGAAACATGGTTTTTGAGATGAATTGGTCATTAGGAATCAAATGGTGCCTTTATTCTCCTCAAAAAGTGCCCCAATTATTTGCGTAGCGCCTAAGGCGCTGCGCAAATACCCAATTTTCTGCTAAATGCTTGTCCCAAAAAACACATAAATTTCCAGAATTTGCAAAAAAAGTTAGGAAATGCCTCAAAATTGTTGGAATGGCTGATGATGAAGTTTCTAAGCTTGGATGGAAGCCTTAGCAAGGATTTCCAATTTCTTCTTCTCCTCCATGGTCAAATCTTCAATTTTTTCCTTGGCACTTTTAAGCTTGGCCAATGCAATTTTCTCTTTCAGTGCATGATGTTTGACCTTCCTCCTCAATAGGTAATTATCATTATTTTCCTTTTCTAGTAGCTTCTCCAAGTGTTGATTGGCTCTATCAAGCCATGGCTCCCTGTTCTCATTGATCACAATAGCAAGCTGCTCATTTAGGGTTAGTTGATCATCAAGTTCAGCTTCCCTTTGCCTCTCTAGAGCTAGAGCTCTTTTCAACCCTCTAGTTATAGGTTTCTTCCTTGGTGCTTGTTCCTCTTCATCATCAAGTAATCCATACTTCTCCAGTGTTTCATCTAGCATGGCTTTGGCCTTTTTTGCCTCCCTTTGAGCAATGACATACTTTACCTCATCAATGACTTGTTTGGTCTTCAATTACTCATTTTCTTGCTCAAGGAAGTGTATAACATATCTTGTTATGTCAAGATTAGTTTGAAGCTCACTAATCTTTGCATCCTTACCTTTGATGACTATATTTGTGATTTTTTCATCTTCATCCTCATCTATGTCAACAAGCTGAAATTATTGTTTTGTTTCATGAGTGTCCTCCTCATCATGAATGATTGGCTCAATGACCTTCTCTTTGCCTTTGTCTCCCTATTGTGTTGTTGTAGAAGGCATTACCCCTTTCAATCCATGTGGAGAAAACACATGCCTGTGGCCTCTCTGGTAGGTTTTTGGAAATGTCTCAACCTCAACCATTTTAACCCATTTAGGCTCAATGTCCTCAACCCTGCTAGGTGACCCAAAATCATGATGACATGGAGATGAAGGATCATGATGAGATGGGGATGAAGGAGGTGAAGGGGATTGATTTGATGGTGATGAGTGTGCCATGGGCTGAGATGGAGGGATGGAAGTGGATGGCTGGGATGATGAAGGGACATTTTGTGCACGCTGAGTGGATGGCTCATTGAAAATATCATTAGCTATGAAGGTGCTCCATGCAATGTTTAGTTGATTGAGATGGTGGAAGACTATGATTTTTATGAGGGAATGATGGAATAGGCTTCTCATTTTCTATTCATACTCCTTATCCTGGGAAATGTATGCCATCTTCTCTATACTCCGGAAAAGATAATAAGGTGTGCTAAGCATCCTTACCTTAGTGAAATGCATTAAGAGCCAGATGTGATAGGAATAGAGCCTTGAAAATCTGCCTTCACATGAAAATTATTTCATGATTATCTTCATCATTGGGGCATATCTGTCTAGGAGGTGAGAAAAAGGAAAGAACCTCTTTGTTTTATTATGGTGTCTTGGTTTTAGGAAGAAGTCAAAATCTCGTTTCTTCAACTTACCTTTCTTTAACCACTTCTCCCCAACATTTAGGATCCATGTAGCAACTAAAATAATGGCAGTGGATAGAGTGAAAGTGACACCGGCTAATGTAACTTGGTTGTCATGGAGTCTGGATATGAAAAGTCTAGTCAACATGGCATGGTGTTGGACCCTCTGATTTTTCTCACAAAAATCATAACAACCCACATTTTTTAAGCATGTCACAATCAATGGAGAAGCCAAGAGTTCCCTAGTATTGATGGGTTCAAGTCTTAGCACTCTCCCACCTTTATATGGCCTCCTTACCTCTGGTTCCTCTCCTTCACTGAATGATGTGTATTCTTCCTCGTTTGCAATGGTGTCTTTGTAAAACCCTAAGGATTAGGAAGGGAAATGGGAAAGAGAAAATGAGGGAGATGTTTGATAGGGATATATGAAATGAGGAGGGGATAGGGAGTAATTATATGATAGATTTAGGGTAGGAATTTAGGAATTGGGAGCCTAGGTAGATGTAACACTTAGGGCTTAGGGTTTTGGGAGAAAGTTGTAGGAAAAGGGAATTTTGCAATGAGGGGTTTGGGAATGGGTTTTTATAACTGTGGGAAGGATGCAAAGGGTAAGGGAGTGAATTTTGAGAGTTTTCACAAGTATAATGGGATACTAGGGTTTTTCCTCAATTTAACACGAATTTGCAACTTCAATTTACAAGACTTCAACACATAAAATTATGAAAATGGTTTTTTCATGGAATGAGCATCTTACTAGTTTTTTGGAGGTCAATGACTGAGTTGGTGGAGCTTTGAAGGAAATTTCTCATCACTTGGACACTTTGTAGAGCTTGTTGGTCATTTGCGCCATGAAAAATGCTTTTGCGCCCTTGACTGGTTATTTGCGCCCTTGCCTACACATTTGCGCCATCCTCTACACATTTATGCCCTCCTCTACACATTTTCTACCTTTATTGAGTATTTGCGCTCTGAATTGAGTATTTGCGCCCTCGTTTCAGTGTTTGCGCCCTGCCTTTAGCATTTGCGCCCCCAATTCTGCTCTTTTGCCAATTTCGCTCAAAAATTCGAAAATTTGGTCTTTGGGAGTGCTTGCTTGATGTTTGGAGGAGGCAAATGAATTTGAATTGATGTCAATGAGTTATAAATAGCTAAGTGAATTTGAATTTGAATTGAAAAACCCACTTTTCTAATGCCTCATTTCACTTTTTTGAAAACATTTGTTGATTACCCTTTCATCTGGTTTTTCTTCCATGTAGGATGATGTTGCTGGTGTTTGAAACTTTTCTCTTTCAATTTGGCATATGTGATTTGATTTTGAATCTAGGGACAAAACTTATTACATATATAAAGCATAAAATTACATAAAAATGAAATAATTCAAAAACTATTTTTTTGAATAAAAATTACATTTGAGTATGAAAATCATACTTTAAAACCAAAATTAAAACTTTAAAAATGATATTCCATGCTGGTAATCCTCTGCAGATGATAATGAAATGTTTACTGAGTCACTCTCACACCTTTTGATGACTTTATTGAGATTAAATGGTGCATTTTGGACCTTGGAAAATGAAACTGAATGACATGACTCCATGGTTGGCTTTGACGGACATAAGACATAGTGAAATGAGCTTTTTAAAAGTGTTTTAATGCTCAGCAAGACATAAAGGTGGGTCAGCAAATGTGGAATTTTGAGGGAGAGTGAGCTGTTATGACTTGGGCTACCATCAATGAATCAATTTTTTGCATGACCTAATGGAATGATAAAAAAAATTATGAGTGAGACCCCTAAAATGAATATAAAACGAGTAATTTTGATCACTGATGGCAAAATTCATATTCTGACACTAACAAGAGCAACACCTTGTCATACCCCCTATGGCAGGAACCTGAAGGCTCAAAGGAATGCATACAAATTGTAGTCTCGGATTCAAATCCCCTAGCGTAGTTAACTCATGTTGATGTTCTAAGCATCTTATAATATAAATGCTTCTAGGAAGTATATCTTAGACCAAAATTACATTTGTATTTTGAATTTTGTTATCTCTTGTAATCTCCTTGTTATGACTTTGTGCCTGCAAGGATTGCCATTGTTCTGGGACATTTATGTTAGTGTAACTTTCTTCTTAAATTTAACCTCTTGCTACATTCCTTAGAAGATATACAAAAACACAAATTTTGATTGTATTCCATTTTCCATATAGTTTGCTTCAATATTTCCTTCCACATTCCCCCACTCCTATCTGTGTTCCTTTGCACCTCTTGGTGCAATTTCTAGTTTTACGATATTCTTTAAAAGATAGGTTTTACTTCAAATCGAAATTTGTGATGGAATGACAAAATAAAAAAATATGCTAAATACAAGTTTTAAATTGTATTTTGTTAATTAAAACAACTCTTTTTTATTATAAATGATAATTCAATTCACTATTTTTTTAAGTTTGTGCTTAAATATAAATGTAGTTGCTTCAAACATTAGTATGTAGTATAACAATAAACAAAATAATATGCTAAATTCAAGTTTTAAATTTTATTTTTATTAACTAACACAATATCTTTAGGTTAATTGATAACTTAGTTGATTATTGTTTAAAGTTTGTGTTTAAATATAAATGTAGATGTTTTCATGTTTTAATGAGTTCTTTTTATTTGTTTTCAAGTTCTATTGATATATAGAGTATATGTATGTATGTGGTTCAAATAAGAGCTTGTGTGTAAGTTTTACATTTTATTTTTGTTAACAAATACAACAATTTTAGGTTAATTGATAATTCAATTAATTAATGTTAAAAGTTTGTGTTTAAATATAAATATAGACATTTTTATGTTTGAATAATTTTTTTTTCAAATTATATATATATATATATATATATATATATATATATAGTCATGAAACAATTATTACAAGTTACACTTAAAAAGACAAAAACAATATTTGACAAAAGATTGTCATGTACAAATTGAAGTGGCATATCGTGCCACACCATTCAAGAGATAAAGTAGTCAAAACATAACCAACATATCCCTATGACAGAGTAAGTAGGTAGATCAAGAGGATGTAGGAATCATCCATGCCAAGAAGAAGGTGTTTGTCTTAAGGGGAAGGTCCTTTAGTGATGAGCTCAAGATCAACCACCATTGGCTCCTGTTGATCATGTCAGCCCCCTGTTAAATTCTGACAAGCAATCTCGCTTAAACCTTTCAAACCCCCTCTTTTTCCCCTGAGAAGTTTGTTTTTTGCTCATCGTTACCTTCTCCCAGCCTCAAAACTGCATAAAAGGGCCAAAATCCCATATTATAATATATTTAAGGCCTAGCACCTTTCGGCCCTAGCCCCTGCACCTTTTTCTCCACATGACCGAAAGTCGAAACCGAGTGCTAGCCATGAAGGCACTTATCACACACATATATATATATATATATATATATATATATATATATATATATATATATATATATATATATATATATATATATATATATATATATATATATATATATATATATATATATATATATATATATGGCTATATTATCCGTCCGATCAACCTCGCAAAATCAACGTCCATAGTGCACCCGCTCATTGTACAAAAACCAAACCCGTTGGTTTATATCGCACCGCCTTTCGGAGGCGGGCGGTATTTCTCATTTCAGAGCGATGCCATTCATCGCGCGATGCGTGTCTCGTGCACTATTTCAAAACCACCTACTCATCACGCGTTATAGTTCGGCAGTAGACGCGGCACGATATGTGCGTGAGCCGTCTGATCTAGAGCGGCCCATCAAACGGCGATCGATCCACAAAGTTGCTCGCGAGTTAACACGTGGAAATCGTACCCCTGGCCCATCGTTCATCGCACTCTGACGCATTTTCAGCCGTTGATCTCGTCTTGAGATCGGACGGTCTAGATCACCTACCTCCCCATCATCGACACATGCCTTCCGCCCCGTCACCGTTCCACGTGTTTGTCATATTTTTCTTCCGCCCTTTATATATTTCATTCATTAGTCAAATTTCAATGTTTTACATTAAAAAATTTCACCAGTCAATCCGCCATTGTTTCACTGCGTTTTTGCCGCCACCCTGCATTGTTCCACCATTTCACCATGTCCGCACGACCATTTTCATTGACCCCGCCACATCCACCATCCTCATGCATGGTTTTCCTAACGAGTTTGCAGGTTTTGCAGGGTTACAACGGCGGAAAACTGCCATGATTTACAGTCTCTATTACTGTAATAGAGAGCACATCAAAGGACCATTTTTCAGAGGCTGAAATTATGGAGAAAGGCTTGGGAAGGTACGTCGACAAGACTTCCATTAAAGAAGCAGGGTTAAAATCTGTCAAACTCTCCAGAGTCATTCAAAGCACAAATTGCGCAGATAGAGACATTAATGGAGCAGCAGAGAAATATCAGTGAATGATCGAGGAATTCAATGTTCAGCATTGAAGATCTTAAAACTTAATTCAGGGTTTAGAAGGCAGAGGGTACCATTCGCAGAAAACAATACCCTAAATTTTTTGTTTTCAGCACCATTTTCTTTCAGGAAAGGACATAATGTCTATGTGATTTTACTTCTTTGTTGTGTTCCTAAAGAGACTTCTGCCCAATGCATTTATTTCAGAAAGCAGGCAGCAGATTACAAACAACATTACAGAGTCATCAAGCAGTATGGGCGTGCACGTTTCCGCCATCTTGTCTTAATGAGGCAAATTAAATGTTCATCACCTACTCCCTTTTCGAGCTTTCTTTTTCTCCTATAAAGCTCCCAAGAAAAAGATGATTTAGGGTTCAAGATTTTATCAGAAAATTATGCAGTAAGAGAATTTTTGTATGCATTTTGTAAAAGCTCTTATATGAATGTACAGAGCTCGTTGGGTCTCAGTGAGGAGGAGTTCCGTCTTTAAAGAGGATTATGGTCTTTGATTTCTCACAATGTGTAACTTTCTCTCATATTTGCTATTTTAATAGATCATTTCGTTTCATCCATCTTTCCTGTATCATGTTTCTGGAATGCGAGTGGCTCACTGATTTTTGGTATGGATTTATCCTAGTTGATACCCAGGCCCGAATCAGTCAAGCACTTTAAATATGGCTCAGGCATGATATTCTGCTTCATTATTCACTCAAACCATATTTCTGCTATATTAGTTTCTTTGGGAGGGTATTTTTAAAACGTTATTTTCATGTATGGATTCTTAGATCAATGGGGTGAAAATGTGAAGCTGGGTTACACTTTTTGCCCTTTTTTGAGAAAAAAATTTCATTTTTTTCGGTTCTTCAACTTTCTGCAAACTATAACAATTTTTCTGTGTAGAATTTCATTTTGCGATAAAAATAAAAGTTGTGAGAAATTTTGTTAGCTTTCTATTACTTATTTTTTGAAAAAAATTTATGCAGATTTGATATGTCAACTTAGCGTTTCTTTGAGTGTGTGTTTCTTAACAATCAAAGGATTCATAAGAAGTCATGTTATGTCGCAATGCTGTATTCATTGAAAATTTGTGTTTTTGAAAAAACAAAATGTGTTACAAAAATCTAGACAGAGTCTACTTTGTTTTCGTCATATTTACAAAGCTAATGGATGCATATCATAATTACTAGAATTTTTTGAACTGGTCCAATACGAAAAACTGCGTATTTTGGATATGTTTCGCGTCGCAAGAAATTTCTTAACATATAAGTTATAAACTAAAAATCTAAAAGCTACCCCTTAGAAATGACGGACCAATGTAATGCCCCATAATTTTTTCAATTTTTTTTACAATGTATTTTGGGAGATACAAAATTTTGATTTCACTGAATCACAATGACCCTTAGAAATTGTTTGCATCCATTTTATTAGAAAAATAATTAAAATTATTAAACGTTTATGAAATTTCATAAAAGTTATATTTCCTGAAAGTAGATTCAATTCTGAAAATGCTTGTCTTGGTTCCGACAGTTAATTAACAACCTTTCATGGAGTTTAATCAGTCCAAAGTTGCAGAACCGTATTCAGAGCCTAGTTTTTGCGTAATTGATGACGCGTTAGTTCGGCCGAACTTTTAGTAAAGTTCGGCTGAACTATGTTTTCCGCTTAAGACCCGTTAAATCTAACATCTTAATAGTTCGGCCGAACTTTTGATCAAAAGTTCGGCCGAACTATTGTATAACTCTCCGTCGGCCGGGGAGTTTTGCAGAGCCCCCTACTAAAACACATTTCGCGTCAATATAAATTGACGCGAAATGATTCACAATTTTCGCACATTTCGCACACTTCTTCTCATTTTACAAAGATTTTGTTTTGAGTTCAAAAACTTTTCTTCAAAGTTTGGATTTAAGAGCATTTCTTGGTTGATTTTACAATTTTGGGTTTAAAGAATTTTTTTGGAGGACATTTCTTAGAGGCGGCGTGATTTTGGCAAAAATTGTAAAACATTTCTTGGACGTACATTCAAAAGACATTTCTTGGAGGTATGTACGTGTTTTGAGTTGAAGTAAATATTCTGAGTTTCGTTTCATTTTTATAAGACATTTTTCTCTCAAATTTTTTAAAGTAAATGTTTTGAATTGGAATATGTATTTTTTGCAAAAAATTTACACTGAATTTTTTTAAATTAAATCTTTTGTGATATTTTTTGTAATTGAGTTATTGTCCAATTTTTTGAAGGAAATTTTTTGAACTTCATACCCTATTATCATGGGAAATCGAAGAACTTGTGCGAGAAAATATGATGGAAAAAGAGACCCTGAGACACGTAGAGAAGAGACTAGACAATCTCACAAAAGAAAGTTAGAAGCTCTCTCAAATATTGAAGAGGAAAATCAACCTCAAGCAGAAATTGAAGCAGGTATGTAAATGTAAATATTATGATCTATTGATATATATTTAAAATTTTCCTAATGTAAAATGTGAAGCTTAATTTTTATTCGATGAACTAGTTTGAAAAATATTTTGTTTAATGTAAACAGATAGAGATATTCCTCAAAATATTGAAGAAGAAAATCAACCTCAAGCAGAAATTGAAGCAGGTATGTAAATGTAAATATTATGATCTATTGATATATTTAAAATTTTCCTAATGTAAAATGTGAAGATTAATTTTTATTTGATGAACTAATTTGAAAAATATTTTGTTTAATGTAAACAGACAGAGATATTCCTCAAAATATTGAAGAAGAAAATCAACCTCAAGCAAAAATTGAAGTAGGTATGTAAATGTAAATATTATGATCTATTGATATATTTAAAATTTTCCTAATGTAAAATGTGAAGCTTAATTTTTATTTGATGAACTAGTTTGAAAAATATTTTGTTTAATGTAAATAGACAGAGATACTCCTCAAAATATTGAAGAAGAAAATCAATCTCAAGCATAAATTGAAGCGAGTATGTAAATGTATATATTATGATCTATTGATATATTTAAAATTTTCCTAATATTTATTGACATATTTATTAATTTAGTGATTTATTGAATATGTACTATTTTTTCGAATATGTACAGATGAAATCACTATTGATAATGAGATGTTAGAAAATGTTGACACTCACACATATGGAGATAAAAAACCTGACCATGTTATACGATATCGTGTCAACCGCATTTTTGAAAAGTATTTCTTAAATGAGCGAGTGACAGTTCAGGCTCAAATGTTGAAAGGTATCCTATCATCAAGGAAATTAAAAGAAGCGACGACACTATTGGGTATTCGAAAATCAACCAAAGATAAAAAAATGAAAGAAGAGGTGATAAAAAATATGAGTAGTGCTATAGAGTCAATTAAGAGATCTAGAGATAAAGATGTTTCAAATATACGTAGAGGAATACAGATGGCAATGGTTTCACCAAGTACTCAAGAGAATCGTTCGATAACATCTATGGCACGAGCACTGAGAACCTCACGAAAAACTCTGCACAAACATCGAAAATTTCGACTGCAAATAGATGTAAATGATGAACTCGCTTGTTGGAGAGCTATTTGTAGGCAACCATACAAAGATAGACTTGGAGAAGATGTTAAAAAAATAATTTATGAATATTGGAAGAACAATTTGCGTGTTTCACCGACTGCAAGACATGTGATGCGAAGAAGAATAGCACGAAATCAATATGAAGAACATGAAAAACATCTCTTGGAAACCACTCAAATAGAGTTATTCAACAAGTTCAAAGAAGAGAATCGTCAAATTCAAGTTTCACTCAGTGCTTTTGTTCAACAAAACCATGGTATGTAAAACCTATCACCGTACGCGACACTTGTTGTTGCCGTTATCATGTGGAATTTGAGTTATATTATGACACATTCCTTGATTTCGGTAGAACATTATGGAATGATTCACCTCCTCCTTCCACTATCCATGAATTCATATCTCAAATTCTATGTGAAAGAGAAAGCGATGAACTATTTTACAAAAAGAAATGTGTTGGTGGTAAAAAATGCGATGATTGTGGAAATTTGACTAAATTTCAAACAAATATCGTATTGATATAAATGATCAATCATTTTCCAACATGAAAGTGAAATGGAAGAGATATGAATATATCGATACATCGATTCAAGGTGCAAATAGTGTTAAAAGAATTGAATTACTAGAAGACGAAATTTTTCTGATAGACTTTTTGAGAAAGTTTGAGGCAAAAATTTACAAATACACCAAGCATTCCCATAGAGCTCAATGGAAAGACTTGCAATTCAAAAAATCTCGTGAATTTTTTCCACCAGGGACCATTTTGTCAGTGATTGATTTTGCAGAAAACTACACATTTGTTCCACAAAAAGAAATTCAGAGTGAATACTATCACTCTGACCAAGTCTCCATGCTCGTCCATATTCTATATAGACATGCTGAAAAAAAATGTCGATCATATAGAAAGCACAAGTGAAAATCGACATATCATTAAAGAATATCACTTTTATATCAGTGACGATCGTACACATGATACATGTTTTGTACAACATTGTTTTGAAGAATTTATGATTCATTGAAAAATCGTGGAATAACATTTAATGAACATTGGGTATGGTCAGACAGATGCACAAGTCAATTCAAATTTGCACGATCATTCTTTTGGTTGTGTTGTCTTCATAAGAAAAACCCGCATTAAACATTGTTGGAATTTCTTTGAGACCGGCCATGGAAAAAGGAGAACATGACGGTGCAGAGCATGCACAATGCGAGTACTTCGAAGATATCAAATGAACCACCTGCACGCCGACTTGTAAACGCCGAAGAAGTTGTTCCAATGGTGCAAAAATTGCTCTAAGCCATGAGATTAACCCATCACGAGAAGTGCGAAAGGTACATTCAATTTAATTTATATTGGAAATCTAATTTTAAACATTGTACATTTATCATGCAATGATTATTTTTAATTGTATTTGATATCATATTTACAAATTCTTTCTTTCTAATTTTTCCATATAAAGGTTTTTACGGCATATTGGAATCAAGACGTAGATAGATCAATTGGAAATGACGTTGAAACAATAAAAGGGACTCGAAAAATTGCATTCAATTCAAACAAAGTCGTCCACAAATGTGTTTGCATTGGATAAAAGAAAATATTCTTGTTTTTGTGATGTTTGCATAGACATACAAAATCCAATGACGTTTAGGAAAAACAAAATGTATGTGAACGATTGGAAACATACAAAGAGCTAAATACAAAGGGAAAAAAGTTTAGTCTGCAATGTTTGAAGAAATGCAATCGGAGGGAAAACTACAATATCATCCGATGGTGATCGAGTTTCGATCTTGTTAGAGAAGGTAACATTTGAATTACTTTTCTAATGATTTAAAGATCTAGAAATAAATTTAAATATGCATAATTAAATGTTAAATTTATTTTATTATGCAGGGAGATGTGTTTGTAATTGCACCTATTGTACCCGATGAAAATGTGAAGTATTATTTGATGCGTTGCATCTAAACCAAAAATAAAATTATTACAAGACTATAATGATCACGGATTTCGTATGACTGGAGGGTCTATTATACTCGAAAGGTTATTTTTTCAAACAAACTCATCAAAGTGGAGACTTTGTTTACTTTGAAGACTATGAACCCGATTCCATAAGTTGTCAATATAGTCACTGTGCTGTGTGTGCAGCAGCGCATAAAGTTGATAGAAGTTCAATCAAAGAAAAAATCAAAAATTAAGAAATGGAAAATGTCAAAATCCGATCATGAACGGATTATTGAGATAGAATTCCATTAGAATTTTTTTGAGTGAAGTGTCCAGACAATTTATTATCTTTGGATTAAATATGTTTTAGAACTTCAGTACTCAACTAAAAATTGAAGCTCGCTTATGTTATTTGTGGTTTGCACATGTTACAAATTGTTTGGGTACAAGCACGTGCTCTAGTATCAGGCGAAAGTAGTTTTTTTTTTTCTATACATGTGCATTGATGAAAAATGTTATATTTATTGGATATATATATATATATATATATATATATATATATATATATATATATATATATATATAATTTATCATGTGTGAAACATAGAACCGGTGGAAAAACCTAAGGAAAAACTATGTTTCCAAGTCGAACCTTTGTAGAGGTCCGGTACTTGAGAGTAAAATCCAATTTGGGGTTGTTAAATCCCGGTATGTTCTATATTTCTTACATTTCTACCCCTCCTATTTTTCTCTTTTCCAACCAAGGTTTATAAAATAACATGAGAAGCAACATGAGACTTGGAACAATCATTTTCATTATCTATATGGAAGGCAAGAAGGATTATATCCTTGAGCTTAAGGGTATGTAGTTTGTCAATTTTTATCATATATTTTTTGGTAAGGGTAAATGTTTTTTTATCTATAGTACACGTCATGAGTTCCCCCACTTTTCACCTTATGTAAAGCATGATTCTAGGATTACTACAAATTTTGTACTTGGTTTTTTAAGAATATATCAAATAAAGTTTTTGCGAAGCAAATATGGCTTGTTCCTTAGTATTTGGCACTTAGAATTTCCATAACGCTTATAACCCCATCCTTACAATTTTTTATAATTTCCATGATGAGACATTTGAATTTCCTTCCCCGTATTTCTTGTTAATGATTATAACCTTAAAATGGCTAGTATTGGTTTGTCATCATCATCTCAAAATGACTCGGCGGATGAAAATTTACCATGTCCATCATCATCACTTCACACCATCTCATACATGACCCCTTCTACATATTATATGCATGAATTTTTGGCATGTCATCCTCTCTACCTGTCCCATGAATGGATTGTGACAACGGAGTGAATAAAATACAATTTATGTGTCAGAGGATAGTTTCTAGCTTTGTCCTCCTCCATCCGCATAGCTAGTGATTTCTCAATTTTTCCACTTCCAACTTTCTATTCTCGAAATTCATTAGCAGACTAATTTTATCGATAGCCACACCACTATACATATAATTATCATATTATACACTACTACATTAATGAACTCTACGTTGTTTTGTTTATTGTAAAGTCCAATAACGAAACAATGTTAATTGAGTTTAGTAGTGTATATAACAATTTCTTTGACTTCCAAGTGTGTTGTGACTATTAGTAGAATTAACTACCAAAATGAATTTCCAAAAATAAAATGTTGGAAAGAAGAAAAAATAGGAAATCACTTGGATATGAGTGGGTGGAGGAGAGGACAAACTTATGAGTGATTCCTTCCTTATCCATGTTGCTTTATTCACCTAATGTCTAATCAATCATGGTGCAGGTAGGGGGATGACCTACCATAAATTCAATCGTATAATGTGTAGAAGGTCTGTAACAGATGGTGTGAAACGATGATTACAAACATGGTAATTTTCATCTGCTAGGTCATTTTAAGATGATGATTACAAACTGATGCTAGCCCATTAAGAGTTATAATCATTAATTGCCTAATGTGAGGTGGAAAATTTAAATCAAGTTCGTATCAAAGTACAATTTAGCTCATTTTAGTCAAGGTTAGTTAGAAGAATTAGCTATTGGTTTTACGCCTTCAATTTCCTACGAAAATGAATGTGTACGTGCTGAGAGACATTAGAGGAATTAGGTTCAAATTTTGATGAAAATGTGCTATGAAGTAAAGGGTTTTAAAGGCAAGCATGTACAAAGGCATAAGTTGGAGGCAAATGTTCTTGAGGAAGGGCCTGTATTTGGGTCTTGGTTATGGAAAAACATGGAAAAGGCTCCAAAGCCAAGGAGGCACATGAAGTTGTTCCAAGAAGGACTTTTATTTCGTGTTCATTACCTCAAGCTTGTGAAGTTTGTGTTCATGATGAATGGAACATGTACATGGTTTACATCTTAAAGCTGTTGTGTTTTACGGATATTAAAAATATGAAGAGCTTCTGGCCCAGATCCATTCCGGTAGTTTGACTGCGCATTTACTAGATATGTCACTCTCATACAAAGATGAGATCCGAGAGGCTACACCGGCGCTACCGACGTACTGCGCCTATAGAACTTGTAGGAGCAAACACTAGAGGCATTAACAATATCAAAGAACGTTTTCATGCTAGGACATGGGAATGTGTCTCTCTCCCCTACGCAAAAAATAGTTCTTGAGGTAGTTAATCTTCATAGACGTGTCATCAAGCAAGTCAATGTGATCATCCCCTCCTTCCCTCCCTTGTAAAATAATTATGTTTTGCGGGTCGGAAAAAGCAAACATGGAGACGATTATCACCAAATCCAACGTACGATTATGCATGATGGAGAATCTCTAGCGCTCTCCCTTGTTAGTAGAGTTTAATGAGCTCTATTATTTGAGCTAAAGAGTATCAATAGCTATGTTTCGACGACGCACGTGTTCAAATATCATGGTCGAAATGCTATTGGTACTGAAATGATATTGAAATGTACACCAATATGTAACGAGGACATGCGACTATATTCTCCATCATGAATGATTAGAGAAATGCGTTGATGCTTATGAGAGTGAGAAAAAGCTGATGTGTTTTCTACTTGTGAGGGTCATGCAATGCGAGACATTCGGGTCTAAAGACCTTTTGCGTAGGTCCACTCTTTAGCGAGAGCCTCATGATGACAACCTATCCGTGAGTCAAACGATGTATGCATCCTTATGTTTGAAAGGCCCATGAGATAGATATGACTTCTATGCTGACACTTTGTGACTCAAACCATCTATTTGTTGTGTTATGAACATAATTAGTACGCATGTCTCAAAGAGCTCCTTAAATGCACATCTTAGACCACATGTAAATCACTCATCTAACTTAGCCAGATTTGCAAATACTATAGTTTGAGTTGGCTAGCTCCATCTCAAGATATTATGGTTATCCAAGAGATATAAACATGAAAAGAAACGAATGGAAAGAGGATTTCATAATCGATGAGGGCCAAGATGATTCACATGATGAAGTGCAACTAAAAGAAGCGCCATTGAAATGGTTTTGGCTGACGGAAATGGTTAGATTTCTTATCCAATTAAGGCCTAGCATGTATTTTGATGTTTCATGAATTTCTTTGCAAATTCAAAGTATCCAGCAATGCATGTTGCATGAAGCAAGATGTTGAAAGTAGAGTTATGTTGACACACTTAAATGCAACAAATATGGAAATTTGTACATGAGCTCTATTATTTGTCTTCAGTAGCCGAGTTGTTTGAAGAGGCATGTTTTGTCAACTTGTGCTTTGGTTGATGGTTTTGTACACCAATATGTAAGAGTACATGGACATATTCACATGATGTGAATTTTTTTTCTTTGAAGGAGAAAAATGATGTGTTTTCTACGTTTGATGGTTTTGTTTGTGACAAGACATCACAAGATTTTGCGAAGGTCCACTCTTTGAGCGAGAGCCTCATGATTACAACCTATCCGTGAGAATCAAATGGGAGTGCATCCTTATTTTGAAAACAAGTAGGATTCTAAGCTACCTAGGACTCAAACCATCATTTTTAAATTTGAAATATAATGGTGTTGTTTCAATGCTCCTGAATCCACAACCCTAACACATGAAATCACTAATCTAATTACACATGAAATAAATAGTTATTTTCTCCAAACATTAAAAATATAACTAAAAAACTAAATTCAACATAGTTGAAAGAAAAAGAAGCGCCATTGAAATGGTTTGCTGCAGATGGTTAGATTTCTTATCCAATTAAGGCCTAGCATGTATTTTGATGTTTCATGAATTTCTTTGCAAACTCAAAGTATCCAGCAGTGCATGTTGCATGAAGCAAGATGTTGAAAGTAGAGTTATGTTAGACACACTTAAATGCAACAAATATGGAAATTTGTACATGAGCTCTATTGATCTGTCTTCAGTAGCCGGTTGTTTGAAGAGGCATGTTTTGTCAACTTGTGCTTTGGTTGATGGTTTTGTACACCAATATGTAAGAGTACATGGACATATTCACATGATGTGAATTTTTTTCTCTTTGAAGGAGAAAAATGATGTGTTTTCTAGTTTGATGGTTTTGTTTGTGACAAGACATCACAAGATTTTGCGAAGGTCCACTCTTTGAGCGAGAGCCTCATGATTACAACCTATCCGTGAGAATCAAATGGGAGTGCATCCTTATTTTGAAAACAAGTAGGATTCTAAGCTACCTAGGACTCAAACCATCGTGTTTTCAAATTTGAGAGTATAATGGTGTTGTTTCAATGCTCCTGAATCCACAACCCTAACACATGAAATCACTAATCTAATTACACATGAAATAAATAGTTATTTTCTCCAAACATTAAAAATATAACTAAAAAACTAAATTCAACATAGTTGAAAGAAAAAGAAGCGCCATTGAAATGGTTTGCTTTGACAAATGGTTAGATTTCTTATCCAATTAAGGCCTAGCATGTATTTTGATGTTTCATGAATTTCTTTGCAAATTCAAAGTATCCAGCAGTGCATGTTGCATGAAGCAAGATGTTGAAAGTAGAGTTATGTTAGACACACTTAAATGCAACAAATATGGAAATTTGTACATGAGCTCTATTATTTGTCTTCAGTAGCCGATTGTTTGAAGAGGCATGTTTTGTCGACTTGTGTTTGGTTGATGGTTTTGTACACCAATATGTAAGAGTACATGGAGATATTCACATGATGTGAATCTTTGAAGGAGAAAAATGATGTGTTTTCGAGTTTGATGGTTTTGTTTGTGACAAGACGTCACAAGATTTTGCGAAGGTCCACTCTCGAGCGAGAGCCTCATGATTACAGCCTATCCGTGAGAATCAAATGGGAGTGCATCCTTATTTTGAAAACAAGTAGGATTCTAAGCTACCTAGGACTCAAACCATCATTTTTAAATTTAAAATATGATAATTGTTGTTTCAATGCACGAGATCCTCCCAACCCTAACACATGAAATCACTAATCTAATTACACATGAAATAAATAGTTATTTTCTCCAACATTAAAAATATAGCTAAAAACTAAATTCAACATAGTTGAAAGAAAAAGAAGAAGCGCCATTGAAATGGTTCTTTGACGGATGGTTAGATTTCTTATCCAATTAAGGCCTAGCATGTATTTTGATGTTTCATGAATTTCTTTGCAAATTCAAAGTATGGTGCATGTTGCATGAAGCAAGATGTTGAAAGTAGAGTTATATTGAACACACTTAAATGCAACAAATATGGAAATTTTTACATGAGCTCTATTATTTGACTTAAGAGTCGGTTGTTTGAAGAGGCATGTTTGTCGACTTGTGTTTGGTTGATGGTTTTGTACACCAATATGTGAAGTACATGGAGATGATATTCACATGATGTGAATTTTTCTTTGAAGGAGAAAAATGATGTGTTTCAGTTTGATGGTTTGTTTTGTGACAAGACGTCACAAGATTTTGCGAAGGTCCACTCTTGAGCGAGAGCCTCATAGTTACAACCTATTCGTGAGAATCAAATGGGAGTGCATCCTTATTTTGAAAACAAGTAGGATTCTAAGCTACCTAGGACTCAAACCATCATTTTAAAATTTGAAATATCATGGTGTGTTGTTTCAATGCTGAATCCACAACCTAACACATGAAATCACTAATCTAATTACACATGAAATAAATATTTATTTTCTCCAACATTAAAAATATAACTAAAAACTAAATTCAACATAGTTTAAAGAAAAGAAAATGGAACTTTAAACATTCAATCAAAATTCTAAATAAGAACATTGAAATTATAAGTTTCTTTATTACACAGGTTTAAGATTTGGGGTGTAAAGTTTTTTTCAAAAATTCTTTTAAACTTTTTGATGCTTCACGTTTATCGCCCAATTATCTATTCCTAATGTATTGCGATAGCACGGTAGTTAATTAAACAATCATAAACCATTTCAATCTTCTTTCCCTTTAATGTCTTTAAAATATCAAGATAAGGAAAAAAACTTTAAAATATCATACATCAATCAATCGGAAAACATATCACGCTAAACGGGCCAACATGGAGATATCATTCTATAGTATGTACCATTCAAACATGAGCATCAATTACATGTCCAACAAAAGAGAATTGACCAAAATCGACCCAAATGTTTCTCCAAAGAAAAGCATTAGGTATGCTAGATTGTAATAAATTCAAAAAAAATAAATATTACTTGAAATATGAATTTGGATGTGAAATAATCATAGCTAAATGTGAAAACAAAAATTATATGTTGTTTTAACTCCAATGTACTATGGTTTTAAATCTATGATACTATGGGAAATAGAGATATATCCAAAGTATTTCTTTCAATATCAGTATAAATATACATAAAGTCTTATGTTACGCAATTTAATGAAACAATAATTAATAATCCATCTTTGAAACCATCTAAATAATAAGGAAATAACACATATGTGGAAACCAACAAGCACCATCAATTTACCAACCAACCAAATCCCCAACGATGGCAAGGGTTAGAAAATTTGGTACATTTATCATATAACCCAAATGATTTGGTTGTCCTTTGTGCTACTTCTTAGAAAAAGCTGCCAAGATGAAAGTTAGGAAATTCACGATTGCGAAATTCTAGGTGTCAGAGGTGTAAGAAAAGGAATAAAATAAAATAAAATAAAAATAATTTAGCTCCCAAGGTCTCCAATGAGGAACCAAAGCATATTTATTTGTCAAGTTTGTCCTTAGAAAAGCTACAACATGAAAGCACGAAAGTTACAATTACAAGATTCTAGGTGTCCAAGAGCAAGGATAAAAAATAATGTAAAAAACTGAGAAACTTGAACTCGTAAGGTGTACAATAGGGAAACAAAGTATATTTCTCAAGGCCATTTTGTACTTAGAGAAGCAAAGATGAAAATAGAGAACATTCATAATTGCAAGATTGTAGGTGTCCAAAGAGCTTAAACAAAAAAATCAAGTTAGAAGGTCTACGGAAAGGCATGAGAGGCTTAATATTAAGCAAAAATAACCACCAAATATCTTCCTTGAGAAAACAAAATAAAGGAAATAAGAGAGTCACCAAATAACTAAAACATTGTTGTTTTGTGGAACCAAGATATAGTCAACAATATAAGTGCTACAAAAACAAATGTAAACACAATGGAAAATGAAACATATCTCGCTATCAAATTCGTGAATTCTTATTTTAAGATGGTAGAACTTAAGTCTCAATTGTAATTGGATTCTTTCTAAAGTGTAATTCCAAGCTCATTAAGCATACTAGGTGACCAAATTTTAAGTAACTGAGATTCCATGACAAGAGATACACAACATGCACCACAATACACAATGTGCCCTTGTAGATAAGGATTTAGACAAATATACTTCAGCAGGATGGAATCAACCTTCAAAAAGAATGATATAATGGAAGAAATATATCAATAATAGTGTCCTTTTTCATTCCTTAATAGCTATGATGACCGGAAAATTGAAATGCTAGAGATTTTAGCATTTGAGTATGGAATGGACCAAAAAATTATTAGTACCAATTGTTTGGTGACCTTCAACTTTATGGAAAATGTAGGACTACAGGGAAGTTCTCTTTGCACATGAAAGATGTAATTTCATTCCAATTACCGATAAATAATATGTTTTTTATTTCTGAAATTAAATATATATATATATATTGAAAGGTTAATTTTTTACCTTATCGAAGCATTATGGATCTTGGGACTGCAAGCTTATGCGACGTTCAACTATGGCTTGATAGCCGAAATGGAGAGCGATATTTTTATCTTCCTCTGTTGTTTATGTTCAGTAATCACCCTACATTACATATGATTGTGTATTTTTAATCATATTTGATATGATTACAAAAACGTTGGAAGGCGATACAATTAATTATAAGATGTTTAGCTACTTAATTACAATTCTTGCGGCCAATTTCAGTAGAGTAGCCGCTAGCCTAACTTGTGATGGCCCTTTTTTTCCAATCCTAGCTTTGGTTGCCTTTGAGGTGTCGAGGAAACCTAGCATCAAAAGATTAAAGTCGGATATGACGTAGCACACTTTTATTTTAGACATAGAGAAAATTAAAGCTATTGAATTAAAGTTGTAATTTACCTTGTGGGTCCGGTTGGCATTTTTCCTTCTTTCTTTTCCCTTTTTCACTTTTCCGTCATGGATGAGTGCTCTCCCTCACTCTCGGAGCGCGAGAGGACGCTCATATCTAGGGTTAAATTTCAATTGCGTCCTATAGGTGTCCATGGTATATTTCAAATATTTGCGGCTACTCGAGCCACATTTGTCGTCAAATATGCTGGACAAAAGATTCTACATAATCTAGAAGTTCTTTTTCGAGTTGGAACTGCAGAATTCCACCTGTGCATATGGTTGGGCCAAAAATTACCAACGGATGGCTCTCCGGATACCGTCAGAACTCATTGTTTCCTACACGGAAAAAAAGAAGAAGATATTATCATTAATTTAAAAATAAAAATCATGATAAATATTTTTTAGATAAGAGTACATGAAATAGTTAAAATATTAAAATTTACAGAGGGAGTTGTACATAATTTATAGGGACACCTTCATCGTTCACCAACAACGTGCCATTAATGGTCCACTGTGGGCGACACGTGTAGCTCCGGGAAACGCAATAATGTGGTTGGCCATATCGACCTCATCATTGCCAACACGTTCGACGGTTGGTGGGTGTATGCTTGGGCGGTGTGTGTTTCTTGGTGGCACCTAAAGGAGTAGAAGGTGTATGAGAGGGTTGTTGGGCAATCTCTTGCCCTTGTGTCCCACTACCACCAACACTAGGGATTCATAAGTTCTGAAAAACGCTACATACAAAGATTTTTGTTAGTTTAGTCAATGTAAAAATTAAAAATCAAACTATCACAATTCATCTCATATGAAGCATATCCTTTTGAATTTTTATTATTACTTTGATATATTTCTAGCTAGCTCATAAGTTGTTTTATCTTCTCTTCTGTTTCGAGGTGTTTGAGCGCGTCTATCAAAGTATTAAATTCCGACCTTGCATCTCGTGCATAGCAACAAGAACACGGGAGATAAAGGGATGAAAGCTCTTCCTCAAAGAGGTAATCATCGGGCGTACCATGGCTAGGTGTACGCATATTTGAAGAAAATTAATATTATTTCAATTATGTAAATAACTAAAATACACCGAAAGATAGGCAATCTTGGCACTTTACATGTTCTTCACGGCCTCTTTTCACGCGATCATCTCGTCTCGCGGGTTGTTCTTCTCTACGCTCTCATCGATCGCCACATTGCAATAAAATTATAAATGTAAAAACTTGAAAACACAAAATGAAAACTGCAGAATAATTTCTAATAAGACACCGGACGACAAAGTTAGAGTTTCAAATATGCCTTGCATTGAATTCGATCCTGAAACATGTCATTGCACATTAAGGCACCCAAACAAGATACGAGTTGACAATGAAGACCTTATTGAATATATTGTTGGAGAAACTTCTAGTAAACTTGTTGTGAAGACCTTGAGGACATTTTTGGAGCAACATTGTTGAAAGGTTTGATGGTATAGCATTGTTGGAGACGATCTTGAAGGGCCTTGAAGTGAAGCTTTTGGAGAAACTATTGAAAAATCCTTAGAGAATTTAAGTAAGACACTTTCTATCTTCCGTCACCTTTTTCCTTTCAATATCCTTTAAATGATTTTGTTGATATTTAATGTTTGAAATCACGTTATAATTCCTTGATTATATGTGTTTGGGGACTAGAAGATAATTTCACACTAAACCATGCAAACTTAAAAGTAACTTAACGAGATACATAAAGTAATAATAGCCATAATTCCTAATTTCCTATTGTACGATATGATGCAAATTATTCAAACATGAAGCAATGAAGACATACAATGTACGAATTTCAAGATTGATGAACCAATAAAAGAAGTTAGAAACTACAACTTTGATTCAATACTTTGTGTCCTAACTCTGGGAAGGAATCTAGTTTTGTAGTACGGAACATGCATCGTGTATTATCAATTCTTAATTGACAACAACTAAAGGTCATCTACCTCATCAATTCCTTCCCATTTTGTGTTTTTATGTTATATTCCTTATAAAAGTGTCAAATTTCTCTCAAAGTAAGCAACCATGAATAAAATAAAAAATAGTTGAGATATGATTGAGAAATGGTCATTTATTTCTTAAAAGGATCTTCACGATTTCTTTGGTTGTTTTTCATCTCAAGAAACAAGAAATGACCTAAGAAACTATTGTCTTGTAATATAAGAAACAACACGGTGCGATGGCCATTTTCAAAGCCAAATGATGTCCATTGAGGACATGGCATATATTTGGTTCTTGTTTCATAGGAGTTTCGGGTAGAAATGGAACTTTTTTGTACCATTTCTAGTAGTAAAAAAGGAAAACATTCTTTTTTCCATGGGAAATAATTTACCTTTCATTTTTCAAGATAATCTAAATATATATGAACTATCTGCACACATTCTTGGATAATGTGAAAGTGGAAAAGGAATACCCTACACAAGTGATGTACACATGTACACTTGAACACTAATATATTTTTGTAGTTTAAATGCAATGCTTGTTTTCATTTAAATGTAGGGTTTTTAAAGCGAGGGAGAAATAATGGGTGCCAATTTAGTAAGCGTTTCTTTGGGAAAAATTTAAATTTTGTATTGGGTGATGAAGATAATAGAGGGTATTGAATCTTGATTCTTGACATTGTGTTTAACCTTGAATAACTCAAATGATTATAAATATCAGTGGATGAGTTCTTTTTTTCAAGTATGTCACTCAAAACTCTTGTGTCAAAGCATTGTATGATGGCTAGCATTTGCTTGTTTCCCTTTCTTCAGTTCAATGTAAAAAGTATATTAATATATTGGAGCACGAATGATAACTACAATTGTTTTCTCTGCAGTATATCCAGCCCCAAGATTATGAAAAGTTTTCTCAAGTGGAGCTATTGGTTATTGATGAAGCAGCTGCAATTCCATTTCCTGTTGTAAAGGCTCTGCTCGAGCCATATTTAGTGTTTTTATGCTCTACTGTAAATGGGTAATAATTATAAATGAGCCAACCACAATCACAGATTTTGTAACCATTCGGTTTCCATGGATAGTGATGATGATATTAACCCTATATATCAGTGACCCATATCTATATGAGAATGATCTCAACATTGACCTTGATATGGTTGTATGGATGTGACCTTTGGTATGTCATCAGAAAATCCCCAAATCTGGAGAACTAAAGCTCATCACTTTCGATCTAGAGTACTACCCTTGTGATAAAGTTGATGACTTTCGATCTCCCATTCTCTACCACTTTGCACTTCACCTTCAATATAGATCAGACCAAGGGAAATTCGTTACTGGGTGTTGAGATGGATGAGTTTGTGGAACTAAAATCCATAGCTTAAACTTCATGAAACTGGTGGAGTCAAATTCATGCAAGCACAAACACATCTTACACATCCTCTTTGAAACTCATCCAAAAGAACATTGGAAGACATCTAGAGAGAACCCTACAACCTAACACAATCCAATGGAATTGACCAAAAAAACCCAAATAGAGTCAACCCTAATATAGGAGGAAGGGCCTGCAGTAAGAACTTACCATTTTGTAAGAGCTGAGGGCGAATGCTGTTCTGCAAGAGCTGAGGGCGAACGTTGAGGGCGAATGCAGGGCGAATGATGTTCTGCAAGAGCTCAGGGTGAATGCTGTTTTGTAAGAGCTGAGGGCGAATGCCGAGGGAAAATGTTGTTCTGCAAGAGCTGAGGGCGAATGCTGTTCCGCAAGAGTTGAGGGCGAATGCTGTTCTGCAAGAGCTGAGGGCGAATTCTGTTCTGCAAGAGCTGAGGGCGAATGCTATTCTGCAAGAGCTAAGCGTGAATGCTGAGGGAAAATGCTGCTCTGCAAGAGCTGAGGTCGAATGCTGAGGGCGAATGCTGTTCTACAAGAGCGGAGGGTGAATGCGCACGTGATATAAGACATTAATGTAGTTTTTAATAAAATCATTTTTGTGTAGCGCGCATATAAGTGTCGTATTTTTATGTAGCACGCATATAAGTGTCGTTATATCGACGGCGGACAAAACGTTGCTATTGCGAAGGATGCCTCCAAACGTCGCAATTGCGACACTTAGACATTGTGTCGCACTTGTGACGTTTGGAGGCAGCTATCGCAATAGCGACACTTTGGGGCATAGTGTCGCAATTGCGACGTCTTCCTCCAAACGTCGCAATTGTGACACTTTGTCTAAGTGTCGGCATTGCGACACTTTTCTCTAAACGTTGGTATAGCGACGGTTTCGGGCGGGATTGAAAAGATTTGGGGAAATTTCTGACATTTGGTCAAAAGCGTCGGAACCAAGTGTCGGAATTTCCCCCAAATGTACTAGTGATAGGAGTTTTGGTGGTACTTAGAGTGGATAGTTTGTATATTTTTAGGCCCATTTCATAGTACACATTCACATGTGATACAAACTTTTTATATTTTCATACATGGACAGTTTATGGATGTACATGAACGTTATTTCAGTTTATGGATGCTTATTATTTCAGTTTATGGTCGTTCATGTAACATTTGTAATTTGTATATATTTTCATATGGGCAGTTTATTGATACATTCATTATTTTAGTTTATGGATTTTTATTAATCTTGTTTTATGGATGTTCATTAATTTTTGAAGTTTATGGATCTGTTCAAATAATTTCACTAGTTTAAAAAAAAATCAATATATTATAACTTTTATTAAAAAATATAGCAATTTTGATTTCTAGTTTCATAGACAAAGAAAATGAGTACAACCTTGATTTATGATGCAAGTCACTTTGATACTAAAAATGAACTAAAATATATGATGGTTGAATTAAAAAAACACAAATAGGATTGAAATAAATTTTATTCAATTTTAAAAAATGTCTTGTAAACAACAAATAGTTTTATTCAATTTTATTTCTTTTAAGGTCATTTACAAGAGCTTAGTCATAATATGATATAAGTACAATCTTACTATAATGCAAGTCACTTCGATACATAAAAGCAACTAAAATATATCATGTATCAATTATATATATATATATATATTATGAATAAGACTGATTCTATTAAAAGCATATAGTACAAAATGGAGTTACAAATAAGAGGGGATGAAAAGTAGAGAGCCAGAAATGATCAGTTATCAACCTCAGTCCCAAAACATAGCCAAGAGAGAACATAGAGTATCAAGAAGAGAAACAAGGGGACCAAGAGAGACAGGCACAAGAATCTACCCAAAATGGATATAATCCTCAATACGACATTTCTTTCCTTTCTTTTTGGTAACTTTAACCCAACCATTATGGGGCGGGTGGGTAAGCCACCTGAAGATTGTTGTTGACCACAGGAGGAGTCTCCTTATCCAAATCAGAGGAGGCAGACTCATGAGTTCGTTTTTGAGAATTTGAGGTAACGTTGGGTCCCCCAGGGTCTACCGAAGTCGTCTCCTTCTCCGGCATTGCTACCTCTTCATCTTCTTCAATCTCCTCCTCACCCGACCTTCATTTTCTTCAATCTCCTCCTCATCTAACCTGAAGGACTCAATGTCATCCATGTATCAATTTAATATTGATCATGAGAAGAATTATAAATATGCTTCATATTGGCTTGTAGAAAGTGTCTTTTGGTACTATCAACATGTATGTTATTACAATTCAAATTTAAAAATAATTTATTTGAATTCTAAATTCATCCATACTATAATAAAATATATGAAATTTTTGGTGACCCACCCATATACCATTGCATGGTCAACTTGTTTAAGTATTTAATCAATTTCTCATGTCAAGGTTCGATTAAAAAATACAAATAGGATTGAAATAAGTTTTATTAAATTTTAAAAGATAGCATGTAAACAACAAATAAATTTTATTCAATATTATTGTTTTTTAGATTATCTACAAGAAATTAATGATAACATGATATAAGTCAATAATATTGGAATTTAATATAGGTCAAAAAATGATATATGATAACATTTCTATAATTTTATATAATGCTATCAACTTTCTTAAATTTACTTTGTTATCCAACTATTTCAATCAATTATTTATGATTGAAATAAGTTTTATTCAATTTTAAAAAACTCAAATATGATTGAAATAAGTTTTATTCAATTTTAAAAAAAGTCAAATATGATTGAAATTAGTTTTATTCCATTTTAAAAGATGTGGAGATGTAAAAGTTACAAATAAGTTTTATTCGATTTTATTTCATTTGAGGTTATTTACAAGAGCTTAGTCATAACATGATGTGTGTGTGTGTGTGTGTGTGTGTGTGTATTTCACCTTTTACAATCCAATATGAAGTATGGAAAATAAGAATAGTAAGAATGTAGTTAATTACAAATAGTTTACAGTTTTAAGAAGCAAACATTTCTATTAAGTGAACATTTTATTTGAGATGAAAATTCAAGTATTTTATTTATGGTTGAATTATTGTAACATAGAAATCAATGCACGTCGTCAATAATATTTTGTGCTTACACTAAAATCAATGCACAATGTTAATATAATTACCTTTAAATTAATGTATGCCATACCTTTAGTTAAATCAAATTACAAATCAATATCATCACTTAAATCAATGCATCTAATGCAAACAATCAAGTAGGAATATAAATCAACAACTATACTGAAATCAATGCATCTAATGGAAACAATAAAAATAGGTCCCTTAGAAATCAACATTTACACTAAAATCAATGCATATGTGCTAGCAATCAAATAGAATTAGGAATCAACATCTACACTGAAATCAATGCATACAATGGAAGCAATCAAACAAAATATGAAATTATCATCTCTAATGAAATCAATGCATCTAATTCAAGAAATCAAATAGAATTGTAAATCAACATCTACATGGAAATCAATTCATCTAGTGCAAGAAATCAAATAGGATTAAAAATCAACATCTACACTAAAATCAATGCATCTAGTGCAAGCAATATTTTTCCCTTTTTTTCCATGTCCATCTATATCTATATCTTCCTCCATCTCTCCTTCTTTGCCTCTCTATCTCACCCCCCGAAACATACACGCTCTTCCTCTTCATATCTATCTATCTCTTCGTCCCTCCCTCTCTCTATCTCTCTCTTCTTCCCTCTCTCTCCCTTCCATATATATCTTTATCTCCCCGTGTCTCTCCTTATTCATATCTCTATATCACCCCCGCAAACACACACATTCTCTCTCTCTCTCTCTCTATGTCTCCCCTTCTATCTATGTTCCCTCCTACTCTCTTCTCTCCCTCTCTCTTGGCCATCTCCCTTCTCTCTCTCTCTCTCTCTCTCTCTTTCTTCTTACCTACCTCTCTCTCCCTTCCTCTCAAGTCCTTTATCTCTTCCTTCATATCTCCCCCTTTCTCTCCCACGTTCATCTCTCTCTCTCTCTCTCTCTTTGTCCTCCAACTCTATCACTATCTCCCTCCATCTCTCATTCTCTCTCCCCATTCTCTCCATATCTCCTTCTTTGTCTTTATATCTCACCCACAGACATACACACTCTCTCTCCATTCTACCTCGTCACTCCCTCTCTATCTCCACCTTTCTCTCTATATATGTTTTTCTTCTTCTCTCCATATATTTTCCTCTAACTCCATCTCTCTCTCCACCTTTCTCTCTTTATATGTCTTTCTTCTTCCCTCCCTATATTTTCCTCTGATTCTATCTCTCTCTCCCTCTCTATTACACCCCTCCCGCCTCTCCTCTCTTTCTTCACTCCCCCTCTTCTCTCTCCCTCACTTTATCTCCATCTCTTCTTTGTGATTCCCTATATGTCTCCACATCTATCACTCTAGGTCTTTGTTCTTCCCTCCCATATATTTATTGGAGCTAATATACATCCTAATATATATATATATATTAAAGTTAATATTATATTGATCCAAAATTAATAAATTTAATAATATTAAAATTATAATATATTAATATATAAATTTTTTAACATTAATAATAATAATATTAGATTTAATTAGGTTTTTACATGACATGATAAAAAAAAATTATAATAAAATCTGAAAATTTAATGTGGTAAAAACTTTAATTTTAATTTGGAATTTTAATGTGGTAAAAACTTTTGTAGAAGGTAAATTTATAATACATTCAAAGTCAAGGTATATGATAAGGTATATTTTGAGCACATACAAATAGACATACTTACAGATTGCCCCCATACTGGGTTGTAGAATGCGCCTCTCGAAGAAATAACATATTAATTTTCTAATGTTGTTCATGACCTAAATCATCATAAATTCTCATGTGATTTTTACCGAATAATTTTCAATATACACAATATGGATCACAAAAGCCTAAATTTAGAGAAACCTAGATCTAGTTGAATTTTCATTTTTAGTAAAATAATATCGTATCAACTTGGTTAAATTATTGATGGATTAAATTTTAGATCTTTCTTGACTCTAAAACCTAAATTATGGGATTATGGGATTCACATAAGGATTTGAAAAGTTTACTTTTACAGAGGCTTGATCGAGCCCTTGATCAACCACGTAAATGGCTCGATCGAGGTTTTAGGAAACCCTTAATTGCTATTTTAATTTAAAATTTAAGCACTAAATCGATAATTTTAAGTGCTCGATTGAGCTTTTGAGGTCCTAAAAACCACAATTTTAGCACCCCTTCTGCAGATTCCTCTGCAACACCATTTTGTAACCTAGTAGACTTAGGGAAAAATTTGTCCTTAGGTGGCAAATCTAATCATGTTGAATTCATGAAGGAAACCTCTATCTAATGGCATATGAGTTTGACATTTTCGAATTCATATTGTAGAAATTATACAAACATATTCAATCCGATCTAGCAATGTAATAAAGCTAGATATTGAATCGCTTCTACAAATCAATTGCAGAAATTAAACACAATCACCAATCATATGAAGCAAATAAAGAATCAATTCAAACCACAACACAGATAATTCTTGGGGAAAGATTGTTGCTCAAAACCCCTCTATCTTCTATTTTATATTAACCATGGAATCATGAAACAATTACAATTCACTCTTCTCACAAGAGTCTCCTGCACTCTACTAACTGTCTCACACTTTCGTGGATAAAACTTACTAACACTTAGCCAATTATCAACCTTTAAATAGCCTGCCTTGCTTGCGCAATTCCTAATGAATGCAATCCATATTCTTTAGGAATTTTGGCCTTCCTAAACTGCACAAGGATCATGGGCAATCCAATGTATGTCTGGTTGCATGCAAGCAACCTACTAATCACACAATTTATAGTTAACCTCCATTTCACCTTTGTCTCTACTGGGTCTCTACTAGAACTGACGTGCATGCAGCTATTATTAGTAAATAATCAATTGCATGGCATATCATTGATTGTGAATTAAATGATATTTAATTCACTTGATCTCTCACTAGTGCAACAAATAGTTACAACTAGTTCAACTAACTCTAACTCACCTAACTGAGTTAACTGATTACACATGCATTACACATGCATTAAACTAATGCACCAACTGTAATTCGAACTCCATAACTAATAGAATTACCCTACATGCCTCACTAACCACTCTCAACTTGAAATACATGAGCTAACTGAGTTTATCACACTTAGTTAACTATTACAAGTTATTATGAGATAAGATTACATTTTATTGTCCAATTTAATTAAGGGAAAATTAAAATTAGACACGGCACCAAATTTAGCCCACACTAGTGTAGGTGCTGCTAGAACCTATTAGCCCCACACTAGTGTTGGTGCTGAAATTTCTTGTTGGACTTCAACACTCCCTCTCAATAAGAAAGGGATTATCTGCCACCTCGATCTTTCCTCTATGGCATTCAAATTTTCTCCTAGTGAGCGCCTTCTTTAGAATATTTGCATCCTAATCTTCCGCGGGAATGTACTGAAGTAACATTATGCACCTCTGAACACAATCTCTGAGATGGTGTTACTAGATGTCTATGTGCTTGGGCCTATCATGAAACACCAGATTAACTGAGAGTTTAATGCAACTCTGGTTATCATAATATATCACTGTCAGATCCATCTGAGAACCAAACAAACTAGCCAGGATCTTTCTGATCCAGATGGCCTCACATGGAGCCTGAATTGCTGCCATGTACTATGCCTCGGCTGAACTAAGTGCCACATATTTTTGCTTCCTGCTGTACCAAGAAACTATTGTCAATCCTATGCTGAAGATCCCTCCTGATGTGCTCTTTCTGTCTGATGGACTGCCTGCCTAGTCTGCATCCATGAAGCCTTGAAGCTTCACTCCCTTTTTCCGTCTTTGCCATAATCCATACTCTGTAGTGCCCCTGAGATATCTCAAGACATGCTTTCCCACCTTCTAAAATAGCTTGGCTGGCTTAACCATAACTTGACTCAACTGGTTAACTGCGTAGCAAATGTCTGGTCCGGTGTTCACTAAGTACATCAGTGGACCTACTAGCTGCCTGTAGACAATAGAATCCACTACTTCTCCAGAAGTAGCATCATATTTCCTCCAATTTCCTGGAAGAGGAGTATCCATGGGTTTACAACTCTCCATGTGAAACTTACCCAGTATCTCTTTGACATACTTGCCTTGACAAAAAAAAAGTTCACCATCTCGCAGCCATATTCCCAAACCAAGGAAATAGTGAAGGAGTCCCATGTCCTTCATTTTGAACTCCCTTGCGAGATCCTCCTTGCATGAGTTTATCAGATGCTCATCACCTGTCAAAATTAGATCATCAACATAAAGTATGATAATTACACTACAAGGAAAATACCCTCTAGCGGAGGTTATAAAGGAGGTTTTTAGTGTTATAAAATTGGCCAAAATTTTCAAAAAAATATTTTCTACAACATCCGTTTTCGATAATAGAGGTTTTGGCAGAGCTTCTAACTGAATTTCAACATGACTAAAAAACCTGGTCGACCAGAGGTTATTACGGATGTTTTTGTCATCGTTCTACTAATTAGGTGTCAACGCACTGATGTGTTTTAGAGTGACGGAAAACAAGCACTGGGACATAAAACAAAAATAGGACACCTCAGGGTGTTTAGCAACGTCCCAGTGTGTGTCAGCGAAACAGTCACCCTGGGTCGGTCGAAGGTGCATGCACTGAGACGTTAAGGTCTACAACTGCACCGGATGCACAGTAGGTAATACAATGCACCAGACAATTCTAATTGGTATTGGGTTTTGTGGGGTGCTCATAAGTCGTATCAATGCACCAGTGCGTAGTATTATACAAATGCATCAACGCACAATATCACACAAATACACCGATCGTTCTAATTAGTACTGGGATTTGTGCGGTGCCCATAGGTCATATCAACACACCGGTGTGGAGTATTATACAAACGCACCAATCATTCTAATTGGTATTGGTATTAGTGCGGTGCCCATAGTTCATAGAAACGCACCGGTGAGAAGTCTCCCATAAATGCACCGGTGCGCAGTATTGCACAAACGCACTGAGACTTGTAATTGGTATTGGTATTTGTGCGATGCCCATAGGTTGTAGAAACGCACCGGTGCGCATTAGAATAAAAACGCACTGGTGCACATTAAATGACACACACCAGTGTTCATTTTTCAATTTTTAGAAACATCGACCTGTGACAGTGCAATTATTGTGATTTTTTAAAATTCATTATTCATCAAAAGTCGACACATATCTTATAACAATATTCATATCAATTAAATTTTTATTAGTGCATTTGAATGTGATGTTTGGATTAATTTGTTATATCATATCATAATTATTGTGATTTTTTTTAATTCATTACTCATCAAAAGACAACACATATCTTATAACATTATTCATATCAATTAAATTTTTATTAGTGCATTTGAATGTGATGTTTGGATTGATTTTTCATATCATATCATCAGATTTCACATCTCTTCATTATAATATTTAATCATCCATACATTTAATCAGTGGTGTTACATTTCATAGCGACAATGGAGAACACAATAGAATAAATTAATTTTTATTTAAATGGTGAAAATGTGAAGTTGGGAAACACTTTTTGCTCTTTTTTGACGTTGAAAATTGTAAATATCTATGTTTTTTCAACTTCAACTCCAATAAACTCATATTTTTAATCCAAATTATGCTTTGACATAAAAACAAGATTTGTAGAGAATTGTCTTACCTCCATACTCGTATTTAAAAATAAAATAAAAATAAAAACAAAAAATATAAATAAATATAAATAAATAAATAAATAAAAATAAAAAATATTGACATATAGAGGGGTAAATTTGTTGTTTACTAACTGCATATATTTGAAATTTTGAGGCAAAAATAAATAGTCACTTTTTGAACCCTAACTTTTTTTAGGGAAGGTTATTCATTTTTTGGAAATAAACCATATCATCATAATCTACATATATTGTAGGTGTTCCGCCCCTCCAAAGTTGCAAGTTCTTGAAAAATGCAAAATTTTCTGGGTTTTTCGTTGACCAGAAACTCTCGACTGAGACAATTTCTCGGACGAGATATTTATTAAACTCTCGACTGAGAAATTTAAAACTCTTGACCGAGAGTTTAAACCACCACAGGTTACGTTTAACCATGCGTCTAAACTCTCGGCTGAAAGTTTAAAAAACTCTCGGCCGAGAGTTTGTGCTCGAGAGTTTACCCAAGCCAACTCTCAGCTGAGATTTTAGCCAAGGCCAACTCTTGTCCGAGAGTTTATTATACTCTCGAACGAGAGTTTTTTTAATCTCTACATGTTAATCCAAAGCCGACGCAATCTTTCGGGTGAGAGTTGTATATAAATACTCTCGTTTGAAAGATTAATTCCACACACCATTCTAAACCAGATAAAATTGGGAAGGTACGAGGGTCTGGAAATTGTGAAGGTGCCAGCGTCCGAATTCTTTTTCTGTCAAGGTGTGAATATTTTCAATGTGCAAAATTCTTTTTGGCAAAAAAAAAAAAATTAAGTTTTTTTTTGGTGCGAAATTTTTTGCGAAATTTTTTCTGGGTGCAAATTTTTTTTTTGAAGTTTTTTTGGGTGCATGGTTGCATGAAGTATTTTTGCAAAATGTCTCTATAAAGATATGGAGTATTTTTGCAAAATGTCTCTATGAAGACATGGAGTATTTTTGCAAAATGTCTCTATGAAGGCATGAAGTATGTTTACAAAATGTCTTTATGATTTTAAATATTTATTTTTAATTTTCTCTTTTATTGAAAGCATGAAGTACTTAATCTTAAGTCTTTATGTTTTTTTGGGTATTTGGTCCAAATAGAATTGGATTTTAGATTTCCAATTTTGTGAACATGGGAAACCAAATTAATTGCCTATCATGGCATGATCGAAAAAGAACTGATTCAGTGGATAAAAATGAGAGATTACAAAAAAAAGGTGAGAGGAAAGGGAAATATTAAGCCATGAAATAAATGTGGAGGTAGAGCATCGTGAAATAGATGTAGAGGTGCATGACAATGACGATGAAATGAGAAAATTTGAGGAACTTGTCAACGAGAATATTGAAAACACAAATGTCCAAGAGAATATTGATATCGATCTCACTGGTGAGTCAATAGTTTCTTCAATTTGAATTTTTTATTTTTTTAAGAAAACATTGTAGTTCAAGATAGTTTTAAAATTAAAAATATGTATATGTCAATTTCAAATTAGAAGTTAATATTGTTTTTTATGCAGGGACAACATCAGAACCACAAGAAGTTACTACCACACCTCGAATTTCACTGCAATTAATTGGAAGTTCCAAGAACGTTGTATACAACTACAAGTTTCTAGAAAATATGGATCCAACTAAAATTGAAGAATTGGGACCACCAATGGCTGAAAGGACAGTTCAAGATAAAGTAAATTTTGGATTGAAACATATTTTTGAAGGTAAGTCTATCATAGCACAAGCTCAGATGTTACGTGGATTTTTAAAGCACAAATCTCTCAAAAATGTTGTGGAATTATTGGGCATTGAAAGTGAGAAAGAGGTTTTAGCAAATGAAATGGTATCAAAAAATGTGACGTCGGTGCTTGCCACACTAGCCAAAAAGCGATCTCAAGTTGAAAAGAATTCTCGTAGAGCACTTTTAATAGGTGTAGTCGTGAAACGAACTTCATCAAGTCGGTTGATGTCAGCAACTTCAAAATTGTTTAAAACATCAAAAAAAAGTTTATGGAGGCATACAAAATTTAGAATTCAATTAGATGAGAATGATGAACTTGCATGTTGGGCTAATATCTGCAGGCGTCCATATCATGATAGACTTCCTGATGGTGTGAGGGATAGGGTAAAAGAGTTTTGGGATTTGAATTCTCGTGTGTCGCCAAATGAAAAGGATTATGTGTGATATCGTATATCTAAGGGAGTTTATGAATCTCATTCCAAACATATAACACGGGCCAGTCAAGTAGAATTATTCCAGATCTTTATGGAGAGTAATATTGATGTGAAGATTTCCCTTAGCACATTTGTGAAGATTAAACCATGGTATGTCAGGCCTATCACTGTTCAAGACACATGTTGTTGTCGATAACATGTAAAATTCCAATTATTTTATGAGACATTTGTAAATTTTGGCATAAAATATTGGTCAAATGACCCCCCTCCTTCAAGTGTTCATGAATTTTTATCGAAGATATTATTTGCACGAGAGAATAATGAATTATTTTATAAAAAAGAATGTGTTGGTGGAAGAAAATGCGTAGAATGTTCTCATTTGGCACTCTACGATGCAAGGTATCCCATTGATCCTAATGATCCCAGACTGTCAAATCTCAGTCTGAATTGGAAGCGATATGAAAATTTTACTTACACTCCTGTTGCAGATTCAAGCACAACATCAAAAAAGATCACTTTACTTGATGACGAGATTCTAGTGACATCTTTTATGGAGAAGTTCAGGGTGCAAATATACAAATATATTAAGCATTGTCATATAGCACGATGGCAGGATTTACAGTTCAAGCAATCACGTGATGTGTTCCCAAAAGGAACAATATTATCAGTGGTTGATTTCACTGAGAATTACACGTTTAGTCCACAAAAGGAGATACAAAGTGAGTATTATCATTCTGACCAAGTATCTATATTTGTGCATATTTTGTATAGACATGCAGAGCTTGCTATCGATGAAAATAATCGTGAGGTGATTAAGGAGTACCATTTCTACATCAGTGATGATCGAACACATGATACATGTTTTGTTCAACATTGTTTTAATGTTATTTATAATGAATTGTTGAAACGAATGGTCACTTTTAAAGAACATTGGGTATGGTCAGATGGTTGTGCTGGTCAATTTAAATCATCAAGATCGTTCTTTTGGTTGTCTCGTCTTCATAAGAGAACCAACATTCCACATACATGAAATTTATTTGAGACAGGGCATGGAAAAGGAGAGTAGGATGGTGCTGGGGCATGCATAAAACATGCACTTAGGAGGCATCAATTGAATCACTTAGCTTCTCGATTTACAAATTATTTAGATGTCGTTAATTGGTGAAAAGACAATTTAAGTCATGTATCGAACCCAAGGATGGCTGATGTGCACAAGTAGGTGTACACCTTTAACTAACAATATATTATACATGTCTAGATATATATTTGTGTATACATATATGTGTGTATTTTGTTAACAAAAAAATATTAAATAGTGTTCAAAATTTGACTCATACATGTGTGTGTTTTTTTCTCAAGCAGTTACTTTTGGAATATTGTAATGGGTGATGTTTGAAATCCCTCAAACAAGAATTTTACACTCAATTAGTAGTAAGAACATGACAAATATACATTGCACTAAGAAACGAAAGTGCTCTTACTTTTGTTATGCATGTATTGATCAGACAGAGTCCATTGATGACTGTAAAAACCAAATTAAGAAATTTGTTAAACCATGGAAACACGAAGAATTGACACCATTTCCCCCATTTGGAAACGTGACTGACAAGGAAATGGAAGATGAAGTGGTTGTGATTGACAATGATTATGATCATGTTTCTGATATGGTTAGAGAAGGTAATGTCTTCGTTGTCATTGCACCAGAAAATAATCAAGAAAAAGTGCATTATTATTTATTACGATGCACTATGTCTAAATCCACATTGCTGCAAGAGTATAATGATCCATCAAATTATACATACCCAATCAGTTCAATGGTGTTAATGGGACATTTCTTTGAAGAATTAAAGAAATGTAAAGATCATATTATTTTTCAAGATACCAGCCAGAGGTTATTTATGTCCAATATAGTCACTTGGTCATAGCAACTCAGTTGCAATTGAAGCAAGTGAAGAGTAGAAAAAAACAACGACAATGGAGGTTATTGATAGATGATCATGATGCCATTCTGGAAAATTTTCCACTAGCACTTTTCATATGAGTGGAACACATTGTTCAAGATGAACAATGAACTTTGATTCTAGGGTTAGAACATATAATTGCTACAATGCATTGGACTTTATATAGTTTAAGACTATATTGTGGATTTCTTTCAAATAAATGGACATGTGGATGGTTAGATGTATGTTGGTACGAACAATATATTATGATCTACTGGATTAGGGTGCTTTGCTAGATAATTTTAAGTTATGGTGATTTAATGTGCCCATCATGTTTACTCCTAGATGATCTTAACTCGCCCCTTTTTTTTCATGGATATGATGGTGATGAATGAATATTTAGTTAAATGTATATATATAATAATGGATTTAATGATGATTTAATGTGTCCATCATGTTTACTCCTAGATGATCTTAACTCGCCCCTTTTTTTGCATGGATATAATGGTGATGAATGAATATTTAGTTAAATGCATATATATAATAATGCCCAAGGCACCCATGTGGTCACAACTTAGCAAATCTTATACGGGCACCCTCAAATGAAACGACTCGACCTGAACTCGTTTCATCGGGCGCCCTCCCAAGGTGCAACGCCCTCCGCCCAACCGAATGAACACACAAGGGAGAAAACGACAAATGACCTGCACAAACGTGCACAAGGCACCCGTGTGGTCACAACTTAGCAAACCTGATACGGGCGCCCTCTAACAAAACAACTCAAAATTAACTTGTTTCATTGGGCGCCCTCCCAAGGCGCCACGCCTTCCGCCCGACCGAAAAAACGCATAAGGGAGAAAACGACAAATGGCCCATACGAACGTGCACAAGGCAACTGTGCAATCACAACTTAGCAAACCTGATACGAGTGCCCTCTAACAAAACGACCCGACCCGAACTCGTTTCATCGGGCGCCCTCCGCCCGACCGAACGAACGCACAAGGGAGAAAATGAAAAATGGCCCGCACGAACGTGCACAAGGCACTCGTATCGTCACAACTTAGCAAACCTGATACAGGCGCCCCTTAACAAAACGACCCGACCCGAACTCGTTTCATCGGGCGCCCTCCCAAGGCATGATGCACTCTGCCCAACCGAACAAATGCACAAGGGAGAAAATGACAAACGGCCCACACGAACATGCACAAGGCACCCATGCGATCACAACTTAGCAAACCTGATACGAGCACTGTATAACAAAACGACCCGACCCAAACTTGTTTCATTGGGTGCCCTCCCAAGGCACGACGCCCTCCGCCCGACCGAACGAACGCACAAGGGAGAAAACGACAAATGACCCACACGAATGTGCACAAGGCACTCGTGCAGTCACAACTTAGCAAACCTGATACGGGCGCCCTCTAACAAAATGACCCGGCCCGAACTCATTTCATCGGGCGCCCCCCCAAGGCGCAACACCCTCTGCTCGACCGAACGAACGCACAAGGGAGAAAATGACAAACGGCCTGCACGAACGTGCACAAGGCACCTGTGCAGTCACAACTTAGCAAACCTGATACGAGCGCCCGCAAACGAAACGACCCGACTCGAACTTGTTTCATCAGGCGCCCCCCCAAGGCGCGATGCCCTCCGCCCGACCGAACGAACGCACAAGGGAGAAAATGACAAACGACCCGCACGAACATGCATAAGGCACCCATGTGGTCACAACTTAGCAAACTTGATACCGACGCCCTCAAACGAAATGACCCGACTCGAACTCGTTTCATTGGGCGCCCTCCCAAGGCGTGATGCCCTCCACCTGACCGAACAAACGCACAAGGGAGAAAATAGAAAATGGCCCACACGAATGTGCACAAGGCACCCGTGAGGTCACAACTTAGCAAAACTGATACGTGCGCCCTCTAACAAAACGACCCAACCCGAACTTGTTTCATTGGGCGCCCTCCCAAGGCGCGACGCCCTCCGCCTAACCGAACGAATGCACAAGGGAGAAAACAGCAAATGGCCCACACAAACGTGCACAAGGCACCCGTGCGGTCATAGCTTAGCAAACCTGATACGAGTGCCCTCAAACGAAATGACCCAACCCGAACTCGTTTCATCGGGCGCCCTCCCAAAGTGCGACACCCTCCGCCAAACCGAACGAATGCACAAGGGAGAAAACGAAAAGTGGCTTGCACAAATGTGCACAAGGCACTCGTGTGGTCACAACTTAGCAAACCTGATACGAGCACCCTCAAACAAAATGACCCAACCCGAACTCGTTTCATTGGGCACCCTCCCAAGGCGCGACGCCCTCTGCCCGACCAAACGAAGGCACAAGGGAGCAAACGACAAACGACCCGCACGAATGTGCACAAGGCATCCTTGCGGTCACAACTTAGCAAACCTGATACAGGAGCCCTCAAACGAAACGACCCGACCTGAACTCGTTTCATCGGGCGACCTCCCAAGGCACGATGCCCTCCGCCCAACCGAACGAACAAACAAGGGAGAAAACGACAAACGGCCCACAGGAACATGCACAAGGCGCGCGTGCGGTCACAACTTAGCAAACCTAATACAGGTGCCCTCTAACAAAACGACCCGACCTGAAATTGTTTCATCGGGCACCCTCCCAAGGCGCGACGCCCTTCGCCCACCCCTTGTAGCAATAAATCCAAAAAAATTTAGATGAAATTATTATTTCCAAAGGAAAACAACTCAACTCTCATCAATGTTTCAATATAGATGAAGAGAAATGGTTTGGTAAATTTCAAATTTAAGGAGAAAATTTATTCAAACTAGCTTATAGCTTGCATATTGATAGCTTCAAAAAAGTATCCTACAAATGTCAAATTCCATATGTTTCTATGTTCATTTGACATGTTTCTATTTTACATGTGCTTGGAAAATATTGTTCACAACATGGAATAGATCCTACAAAGGAATATTCAACATATTGTAATCGAGATTTAGTTAAATTTCTCCAAAATTTTGTCTTTAATCGTTTACATATTGTACACATCCCCTTGTAATCTATATTTTGTTTTCTCAATATTTTGAAAGTTTCAACATGTTGTATGGAAAACATTCTTATACCTTATTTTGTACATGCCATTTCCCTTTACTTGGAAGTTGCTATTTTAATTTCTTTTGGAAACATTTTTATGACTCTTTTCAAGTATCATGAATTTTCTTATTCATAATTGTATTTCTAAATAGTATAATATATAAATCTAACACATGAATAGTGTATGTTATTACTTGTAATAATGGTTTCCTCATCAATCATCATGGAAGTATCAAATATAGTTTAAATATTTTTTCTCTATTATTATTATAATCCAACCTCATGGGCATGGGTGCATTAAACTAGAAAGTGTTCTCTTCCATGTGTTGTACAACTTGTCATTGTCATCCTTAAAACTCTTTTTTATTGAGATATAACCACACCATATAACCAAATTTTCATTAGTGGGTTGTTTTATGTTGATCATGGTCCTCCATATAACAATTTTAAGTTATGTATAGGTTCTTGCACTTCCAATGGATTTCTCAAATCTTGATTGTGACCTTAACAATTTTTGCCTTCATAATTACCATTTGTAAATGGGTTTTTATAAAATATAAACAACAACCAATTAAAAAGAATTTTGTTTATGATCCTTTTCAAGTGTCATGAATTTTTCTATGCAATATTGTATTTTAAAATAGTGTAACCTATGGATCTAACACCAAGCATACTACTACTCATAATAATGGATTTTCAAGATAATCATCAATCATCATGTAAATCTCAAAAAGTTTTACCCTTATTTCTTTCTGTTAATAATTTCAAAACTATTCATAAAGGTGTGTTTAGCTATGAATTATTTCGTATGTCAGAAATTTTCGCTAGTAATGGATTTCACACTTTTATATTAAGAGATAGATATCCCACCCCTTGTAGAAATAAATCCAAAATTTTTTAGATGAAATTATTATTTCCAAAGGAAAACAACTCAACTCTCATCAATGTTTCAATATAGATGAAGAGAAATGGTTTGGTATATTTCAAATTTAAGGAGAAAATTTACTCAAACTAGTTTATAGAGCATATATTGGTAGCTTCAAAAAAATACTCCTAGTTTTAAAATTGGAAGAAGGATTAGCTTTATTATTTTATATTTTATTGATGGAGCATAAAATTGGAATCGTAACAAATAGAGGCATATGCACTTTGAAAAGGGTTTAAAATCACTAAAGTAATAAGAATGAATTCAATCATTATGATTAATGACACTAGGATCATTATCATTCATATGATTAAACAACCATTATGAAAATTGATGTTCGGGGTTCATTTGTAGGCATCAATCATAAGATAACCCTTCAAGTATTTTTCAAGGGTGTCTTCAATAACCCTTTCCCAAGTAAGATATATCTCCACAGACTTCTCAATAGGTGCTTCCAAAAATTTCGTTGATTTTTCATTGTCCAATGCCTCACTTGTCCAAAATAAGTCTCCAAAAATGGTCTTGATGTTGGACAACTCCAACACTTCAACAATATTTGTTGTGTTCCAAGAGTGATGATACATAGTCAAGGTAATTACAACAACCAAGGTCTTCACTGTTTTGAGAGGTAGTATTATTGTGTTGTGATTGTCTAGCAAGGAAAACCGACCCAAGAATGATGATGCACAGTCAAGGAAATCACAACAACCAAGGTCTTCAACATTATGAGAGGTAGTATTATTTCGTTCTGACTGTCCAGCAAGAAATTCTGAGCAAAGAATGTTGATACACATTTAGGTCAATTATAGCAATCAAGGTCTCCACCGTTCTGAGAGGTAGTATCATTGTGTTGAGACTGTCCAACAAGGAAATGAGCAGAAAATCTATACACAGTCCAATAAGGTTGTAGTTACTACACATGAATCATTGTAATCCTCCACAATTTGAGCTTAGGAGTCCACCACATATTGAGCAAGGATTTCACCACAATCTTAAGGTTTCCACCACAGTCTAAGGTAAGCTTTTTGATGACACTGTCTGAAATTAAGAAGTCTGAATTTATGTTGTCATTGTCCTAAGCTATAGCAAGGGACACATAAATACATGTTGATAGCAAAAAGGGTCAATACTCTGCAACATGTTGTAATTGTTACTAAATACTTGGCAAAATTCAATAACTGTTTCAAAACATAAATTAATGCTCAAGAAGAATTAAAAGTTAAAATTAAATTTAAAGCAAATTATCAACAACCAAGGATATTGATAAGCAACAAAACATTTAAACCAACATTTTCCAGAACAGATCACTTGCCTCTTGTGAAATATTAGATCATTGATTGGAATATATATAGCTTGGTGGAGAAATATTACAAAATTAAATTTCATTAGTGATATAATATCACTTGAAATTTTTCTCTTGATGACAAACATAACATTCATATTTTGAAATTTCTTTCAACTCGGGAAACTAGACTCCATCTGACCTTCCACAAAAATAGTAAATAATTGTAATTTTTCTTGCAAGGTCAAATAAAGTACTAATGTTGAACTTAAAATATTGGTTGTTTGGTCATCTTCATCATCTTCCAACCAATAAGTTTCAAGAATATTTACTGCCTTCTCATAAATTTCATTATTGTCATGACTTTGCAGGTTCTCAATCTTCTCAAGTCCTTCAGCATCATAAATATATTTTGCATAGAGATTTACACCTCCATTGTTGCCCAGAACCTTCTTTTCTTCCCAAACTTTCAAAATATTCTCTAGCCCTTCAAGGCAAACAGTTACAATTCTTGGATCTGGAAAGACTAGAAGATCACATAGATGCTTAATGCATCCTTGATTCACAATATATCTGCAACCAAAAGCACCAATTAGTAGTTTGTATAGGATGAGATTACCCAATGTTATCCTTGTAACTGTTATAATAAATGAATTTTTATACTGTCCATTTATTGACATAATACTCTGTTGAATAGACGATGACTTATAAGAGAATTGACAAACCTCTTGCATCTATTCAATTTTTTCTTTGCAACCTCCAACATCAATGTAAGTAGCATCTGGCTTTTCTTCAACAGTCATCATTGTCACACTGGGATCAATCTTAGGAGGCAAAGGGATCTGAATCTGATACTTATTGCGATCAACCCTACATAAAGAAAGAAGACCATCAATCATTACATTCCAGACAAAACCCACAAGGTGTGACTTAAAGCAATCTCTAAATTTTTTATGACATTAATGCAAACAACATAAAACATTAGAGTTGAAAACATAGTAATGCTTCACTAAGAAGTAATGTGATATCTCACTTGTCAGTGACACTTAGAATTGATGGATAATATCACACTCAACTCTAAAGGAAACAAACTCCCTAAAAGACAAAGTGAACATAAAAGGATGGTTTTGCAAGGGGGATTTTTTATTAACTGACCTGCACGCATGCCTTCTTCAATATCAGTAAGGGAGACTTTATCACGTAGTACAACCACAAACTGCATTCCAAAGAGATAAATTTTTAAATACTACATGCAAGTCAATGCGGCTTTCGGGAAACATTGAGTTTTGAATTCATAAGTTTTGTTGCGAGAAAAAGACTAATCACTAAAACTATATTTTTAGTGTAAGAGTAAAGTAGCAGTTTTCATTCTTGCTGCACCTATAAGAGAATAATGACTTTACTGTATGATCACAACACAACCTGGAGAAATAGGCATACCTTGGAAATTTGTTTAACATTTATGACATACTTGGAATCATTAGTTTTTGGATTAATGATCCGGATGCACCTCGCTACCTGGATGAAGAAACAAAACATATTCAGATCAATTAGATGTGACAGAGACTTATACATGATTGACCATTTTTACCCTTCTTTACAAGAGGAGGACCTTCTTTACTTTCTTGAAGATGACAAGGATGTTTTTGAATAGAGGAATATGACAGCCCTGTAGCAAGAAGAGAAAAACCTTGTGGTAGCAAAAAAGGAGCTTATTTTTTACAGAGATTTTGTGGCTTCCCCTAAAAATAAGGGTGATGATATTGTAGCTCAAGAAAAATAAGTAGAACATGCAAGAACTTTTATGAAGAAATTTCAGGATAGTGTTCTGAAGGCATTGCAACCATCCTATGTGGATTGGATGCAAATGTATAGGTGGCTATCTATGTAATGTGAAGTAAAATACACATTTTTTTTATCTATGGCAAGGTGTCGACCTAATTGGGAAGCTTATGAAATATATATTGAATCCTTGATTAAATGTGGCATATTGGACAGAGCTGAGGGGGTTTTTGCAGAGTTGCAAAAGGATGGTGACATTGGTATTAAATCCAAGATGTGCAACGTAATATTGGAGGGATATCTCAATGTTGGTCAAGAATAAAGGATCAAACAATTATATGATGAAATGTACCATAAATGTGAAAGTTGATGGAAATCAGCTCAAGGGAAAAGATAGTAGGTCAATGAGCAACTTAATGTTAGATTTTACTGGTGCATATAAAAACCTTGACTTTCAAACACAGTATTTGCAAATTGTGAATTATAAAGACTATGAACTTTGGGCCTTTGATTTTTGCCATTTCGCAGAGGGATTTCATCAACAATCTGAAATGAACTTGGAGATTCATGACACTGCAATTGATGCACTTCTTTTGGCACTATAATGTCTCCTGAATCCATATTTCATGATGAACACCAGTGACAGTGACTATCATATCAACAAAAGTACCACTAAAAATAAATCTTCACATGCATAGGAAGATGGTTGATGAGCTATTTTCAAGTAATAGAAAGCCAAAAGTCGAAATGCTTGGTAATCTCAAATAAACGAGAGACAAAACTGGAATTGACATTTTTATGCAAGCAGAAGAATGGTACTACAAAATGTAGTCTATTATTTTGAAAGATAGGTCATATGATGAGAAAGAAGTAAATTATGATTTTGAAGAAAGGCCAAATGGTTTTAGAAATTTTCGCGATGATAGAGAGTCTATAAATGTTGGTACCCTTGTATGCTAGCATCAAGGTCTACTCTATGTTTTTCTAATTCGGTAGTTACAGAGGGAACAACATAACATGTTGCAGAGCATCTCAATACATTTCTTTTCTCTCTTCATTATCATTAAAAGGATTTTAGTCATCCAATAAAACCTTGAAAAAATACTTGGAGATAGGCGACAATGGACACTTCATCAAATTATAGTTTCTGCTGCCAGTGGTAGTGGCATCATGATGGAGGATGATGAGTATGGTAGGAAACAGGGATTCCAGTTTAGAAAAATGATTCCTACCTCCTCATGGATACACATAATATAAATTTTTTCAACCTCTTCATTTCCTTTGGTTAGATACATAGGTTGGATGGCATTGGCTCGCTGTGCAAAGGAAAACTAGAAGAGATGGCTCCCTCTTGCGCAAGATATGCAACAAATGAAAATCTTACTGTTTATTTTCTCTGATAAAAATACATAGGTTGGATGGCATTGGATTGCTATGCAAAGGAACACCAAAAGAGAGGGCTCCTCCTTGCACAAGATATGCATCAAATGAAAAGCTTACTATTTATTTTCTTTAATGAACACATCCGTCAAAAGATGTAAGGGGAATGAGAATGAAGAATTACAAGAGGCCTCCCTTTTAGAATCGAACAAACATAAACATGAGAAACCTATTAAGAAAAGTGATCATTTAGATCAAGCATATAGTGATGGCTTTTTCCATGCTCTTTACCCCGAGCTAGACATGATCTTTCCAAACCTAAGAAATCGGTTTTTCACATACGCAGAAGTGATGCTAGAGGTTGTCTGCTCCCATTTAAAAGCAGTTCCACCTAGTTCTATTCCAGATATATTGTTGGTTTTTATATTTGTTTTCCAACCCATTCATGGATATAGATAGAGATCAAAATGTAATGAATGATGTGAGTTGTTGCATGCTGAAAGGTGTTGTAGCTTCTAATCTGAAGTGCATCAAATTGTAAATACTAGGAGTAATTGTTGTGGAACATAAGGAAGTTGTTAGATAGGTGATATTATTGTTTCAAAGATATGTTTGAATAAATTGATATTGGCCCCATGTTTAATACATTACACTTATATGAATATATACTAGGATCAAAGAGTCAATGGTTAACTCCGTGGAATTCGAGACATTGCTCTTTTATCTTGGGTGCTTTTTATAATTGTGTGTGATGAATCAAGTGATGTTGTACTAAGTTATTATGGTATTGCTCTTTATTTTGGTTGCTTCATATTTTTGTTGTGTGACATAGTACTTTCATAAATATTTTTAGTGCCATACCAAGTGCCCTGTATGCATCATTGATTGGGTATATTCTCACAGGTATCAAAATTTACATCTATGACTAGAAAGCCGTCTATAATGTAATAGAACATGGTGGGGACACTCACTTGACACTCAAAGTAGACATGGTTGAAATCGTTGTATGAAAACTAATGTTTATTAATGAGCCAAATGTTGTTGATATGTTATCTAGCCTTGAGCCCTGAAGAATCCAATTTACCTTATGTACCAAGATGAGGGGAAATGCCACGTGAGTTTCCCCAAAAGACGCATTACGGTGAATAAAAGTACCATATTTAGATCTATACTCCACAAATCTAAAACATTTCCAAGACAAATGAGGATATGCCACCTATTATTGTACTTATATACTAGAAAAATGTACAAATGCTTCACAAACCCCAAGGAGTTAGCTCAAACTTTTGTTGTTGATGTTGCTGGCCATTTGTCTAGTTTAGTGCCAGCAGGTGCCTGCTTTGAATCCTCTAGGGTGGGGCACACTAGTCTACAATGACAAGTTTATTAGGGATGTCATCCATGATTGTTAAGAAGCTTCCCTTGGGTTTCCCACAAGGTTTTTCTTGGAAAAAAAAAGTACAATTCCTAAAATGGCTCCTAAATCTATCTATTTCTATGGGACTGTCAGGTTGGCTAGATTCTAAAGACAATGTATTCAGCAAAAGGTGGAGAAATGGGTGTATATTTATTATTTGAGAATCATTACATAATCATAACAACTAAGAGCCAAAAAAATACAGGTAGAAGTACAGAGAATCCTTCTATAAAACAACATAAAACATGAAGTTATATATATTCTGATAAAAAATTAAATAAAATGCAGTTAGAGACTAACATTACACTTGGAATATACCATTGATTTTCATATATAAATAGAATTCATAGATTTACAAGATTAGTAAAATGCACCTTGCGATCCCATTCCTCGGAAAAATACTCTTTATTAACATCACTCCTTGGAATAGCCTCATTGGAGTTAATGGCCAAGGCTGTATCTCGAACTTGGATTGGAAATCCATATTCAAGATCAAGAAGACACACCTGACAAACGTTTTTGAGTTTACAACATGTTTGGAAAACCTCTGTTTTCTTGTACCTTGCATCACGGCCTAGTCTCCACTTGAAAATTGTAAATGGTCTGGTGCAAATTTTACACTCTTTGTCAAAATTTTAGTCTGCAGCCAAAAAAAAAAATCATTTAAACTCAATTCAACCACATATATGTCAGTGCTTTTATAAGCCATATATAAATATACATTACATATAGTACACAAACGCTAAAATTTGAAATAAGAAAATTCATGCATAAGAAATAAGTAATGATACAATAAAATAACTAAGAAATTTAAAATTTGATCTCTTTTATGTTTTAAGTAATGATACAATAAAATAACTAGAGAAATAAGATAGGATACTACCTCTCAAAGTCTATCTCTCTACTATTTCAAACTTGCCTACTGTGTTGTTCCTACAGATAGTACATCATAGAGTTGTAAACATTAGCACCTTCCAAAATTTTAAAAAATTTATATCATCCTTCTTCACCACGTTCTCATGTTTTGATTTGAACATTAAAGTTAGCTAGCAACCTAGAAGAGTAACTAGCATGGTCAATGATCTCAACTCAACTAAGCTATTTTGCACCACATGCTGGAATACAATCATACCCTGACATTAATGCATACCACATAAAACATTAGTTATGAAAACATAGTAATGCTTCACTAAGAAGTAAAGTGATATCTCACGTGTCAGTGACACTTAGAATTGATGGATAATATCACACTCAACTCTAAAGGAAACAAACTCCCTAGAAGACAAAGTGAACATAAAAGGATGATTTTGCAAGGGGGTTTTTTAATAACTGACCCGACACGCATGCCTTCTTCAATATCAGTAGGGGAGACTTTATCACCCAGTCCAATCACAAACTGCATTCCCAAGAGAAAGATCTTCAATAACACCAATTATAATTAGTTGAAAAATACCTCTTGGTATAATAACCAAGTATAATTGACATAGGGATGGTCAACATAAAAGGTCAATAACAACTATAGATCACCAAATGATGTTTAAACATTCCTTCAACAATGTTTCACATCACACAAACATGAGTTGGAAACATTGACTAATGAGCACCGCGTGATATCAATCAACAATGATAAAGACATTGATGTACACTACATAGTGACAATAAGAGTATCCATATGGAGGACTAGAATGAGTTATATGTATCGTAAAACTCTTACGAAAACTAAAACCCAATTGTAAGGTATTGATGCAAATAGGCGAAACATTAAGGGTGATGTGATCGATATTGCCATTTTTATTGATAGAGAAATCAAAGCAATTACCCTCCCCTCCCTTTTTAGTTTTGGGTATCTCCTTCATGTTTTATAAAACAAAAAAGAGAATAAAAGTAAGATTTACAGTTTATTTTTTGTTTACATTAATAAATCCCCACAAAAAAAATGATACTCGATTTGAGTGTCTTCTTCTTTGTTAATGATGTGAACGGAGAGATAATGGTATGCTTGGTACGAGGTGTTTTCTTCATGATTTTTTAAGGAGCCTAAAAAATATAAAAGTATGCTTAGAACCCTTCACACATTAATGAGCATGAGAATCATAGAAAGTGAGATGCTTTGAAGAAATAGCTAATATAAAGGGTAAAAACTTATTTCAAACTAACAAAACCATTGTAAGTAAATACAAGTAGATATGTTATTAGGATTTTGTATAATTGTTACAGGATTTTGCTTACACAGTCAGATACTTGGGTCCACCTTGCACTTTGGGAAGCCTCTATGAGCCATAGTATTATTCCTAGACCTCCTTCGGTGGTGCCCACAACCCTACACCTTCTCCTCTCTAACATTAAATTCATTTACGCTTAGCCTTACCTGGTGTTTACACCATTGAAGCTCCTTCCTATTGGACATGGCTATATCCATTTGAAGTATTCACCTTTGTGCATACCCATACTCAATTAATCCCCTGCTTGATAACTCCAACGCCACGAAAAGGAGCCAAATCCTGTCGAGGGTCCTCTTCTCAAGTAGAAGGGAGTGCTCAAGGCACACTTCAAGCTCATAAGGAAGCACAGAGATATCATTCCCAAACCCCTGCTCCTATACAATAGGAAATCAACTGATATTGAATTTCGTGTTCAACATGAAGAGCAAGTTTTTGAGGAGTTCTTCGCCTCTATGGTTGAGTGGGTGATTGATTCAGGCCATACTTTAGGGCGCCAAAACTAATATCTATGTATAATCGAGCTATACTAGAACATGAAATCGCTCCCCAACAAGTATTTTCTTTTAGCGTAATGAAGCTCGCAGGGAGATATTATTACATATTTATGAACTACAAATGGAGCACAAGGATCCCAGTTTGCAACACTGTGACATCTCTACCAAGTTGGCCCTTCAAATTTAATAGATGGGACAGAGAACAAAGCCGAAAACTAAATATCAATCTTCCCGGGGGTTGCATGGTAATAGAATGGGCTGCCACTGTTCATGCCATGGACAATGAAACTAAGAACTTGTTGTGAAAACTTGTGCCCAGATTGAGCATACAGTGTTTAAGTATTGGCATGAAGGATTAAGTCCTTAAAGAGATCACAGCTTTGTCATTATGAATAAACCTTCAAACCACAACACAAGACATTAAAGCCTATGAATATAAGAATTGAAGACTGCTACTCAAAAGAGCTTATTCTACTGTAAACTACTTCTCAGTAGAGCTTATTCATTTCCTATATTGTTGTAGCATGTGCCAAAATAAGGCTGCCAGTTGAAATTAGTGAATTAATGCAGCCACCTCATGGATACAATGGCCCTTTCCTCTGTGCTTAGTCATCATGCAAAACTATGAAACCTCGAAACCAAAATGTTTGCAGGATGAAATATTGTCATTGCTGGGCTACAATAGAACCTGGGTACTTTAAAATGAAAAATGTCATCAATTTTGATGCAACAGTGGACATGATCTGCCACGAGATATGTGTAGCTATCCTGAAGAGGATTGTTGTGAACTCTATCAAACCACATACTGCCCCCTTTTCTTGAAACTCCCATTTTTCCATCACATGAGAGCACATAAGATTGTCCAAATGATTGTTGTTAAAGGTCTGTATTGGATAGATGAAAACTTTCCACAAGGGAAGCATGATCTACAATTTTGTATTTTAAGGAATATTGATTCCATAGTCTTCCATAACCATTATTAGGCCACCACAAGTGCTAGTAATGCAACCCATCTGGAAGTTCTGCACCTAAGGCACTAAGTGATAGGCCTATAAATAGTTGGGAATGCAGTCCACTGTCATAACTACAGAGTTTCCCCTGAGAGATCACATCCACATTATTACAGGCAAACAGTTCTGAAGTAGTAATATGTAGTGTAGAGCACTCCTTGCTGGTTATTATGGAGTAGCAAGGCCACCAGACCAAATTCCTCCAACCCTAGGTCACTGACTCTACTATTTATTATGTTTCAGTAGGGGTAGTGTCTTCCTGGTGTTGTAGGATTTCTTCTGTCCTTGTTTTTTTGGAGTAGCAGGGGTTTGGGTGGTGGTAGGAATGTATCATGTCCTCTTCTTTCCTGGAACACAGGGGGGCCTATTTTGATGCCCTCTCATTCTCTAGTTGTTTGGTTTTATACTAATTATCTCAACGTTAATATCACTATACTTCTATGGTGTAATAGAATTTGTCTCTTCTTAATATGAATTATTAGGTACTTTGTAGCCAAGGGATTCATGACAATATATTCTTCCTCCTTCGCAATTGCAATGGGTGGAGTCACACAACATTGGGCTCATTTAGTGAAGTTGCAACCATTGGAGTTGCAATGACTTCTTCCCAGGATTTTCTTGCTTTGTTTAGAGCTTGTACCATGAGTAACCTGATAAGGCCATGTACCATGAGTAACCTAATAAGGCCATGGTGAGAGATGAAATATCTTGGTATGTTTGCTTTTTGTGCATGGGCTTCCTTATTTTGCAGGGAATTGAGTAGGAAGTACAACATATTGACATTGTGACAGTGTATGAGATGGTCAAGGAAAAAAATGTTCATATTCCTCTAAGCCAAATGAAGCACCTATACTGTCAATAACCTATTGAATTGACTATGGCTCAAAGTTTTTACTGAAAATTAAATATTAGTTTTAGCATTCACTAGATACATAAAGGAACCTCTCAACTGTCTATAAATTCACTAGATAGCCTCTTTATAATGTGGCAATGATACCAATGAATAAATGGTAAGAGGTTACCATTGTTTATTGTAGACTCTCTGACCTAGAGCCTACACGATCTCCTTAAGGCTCAGTCTGCATCATGTCAATATGGGGTGTATCCTGAAAAGTAGAAACCAAAGTTAACAGAAAAGTTTGCGAAAAGAAATATAATAAACATTATAAATATGCTTAACAAAAAGTATCGATACCTGTGTCACGACTGGAACCTAAGAAGGAATAATCTCTTCAAGCAGCCCTTGATGTGTAGCACTAACCTGAAAAATTCCATAATGTTAATACTCATACCATATAAAATTATGTGACATAAATTTAGTTTCAATTTGATGTACAAAAATATAGATAGATAGAAATGATGTGGCACCTGTACATGATCATGTCCATGATCTACAGAATGAGGACCAAGGGCAAGGCAATGTTGTTCTAAGAATGTTGTAAACTGCATAAGTTAAATAAACATATTGGCGTAAGTTTTTGGATCTACTAAATGTATATACACCAAAAATAGCTCATCTTATAAATGCGTATTTTAAAATAGATCAAAACATGCTTGTACATACCTTGCCCATGGTGTGCATTTTTCGTGTAATGGATTGCTCATAGAGGTCTCTACATGAGGATGCATACTCTATAAGCTCATCTCGTTCCATCTCCCTCAATATGTCATCTGGAATACTCACAAATGAATGAAATCCTGCACTAGATGAAGGTTGGCTTTTCCCTAAGCCGACTTCCACCCCTCCTAAAGCAGCTGCAATATGTTCTTGTATCTTCTCCCTCATTTGTGACGCAGCACTGGAGATAAGGGCTAACTCCTCTGAAAGTATAACTACCCTAGGTGGTCGAGGTGCTAAACGAGGTGCTGGAGGCCTAAACCCAACATCTCGCATAGCATCAGGTTGTTCATATGTACGACCTTTTCTAGCTCCATAGAATTTGGACCTGGTATCTGTATAGTTAGGGTCCATGTGTTCTCGGAATTGAGCAAACAACATTCTAACAAAATATTGCAGCACCTCATCATTATTTGGGAACTTCCCGTATGCATAAAATAACTTCTCATAAATATAAGGTGCAATATTAGGATCATTGAATCTTGCAATCTTCAGACGTTTTTTGTCTTCAGGCCACAAGTCAAATAGTGACAAGGCCATTTCTTTAGTGACCCTAATTTTAAATTCATTGTAGGAGTGGATACCAATCACTGACACTCTCCTCCTATGCATCATGTCAAAAAAAACTTGGGTTGATGGTCCAACCCCACGATAAGTCTCCATCAAACTCTCCAAATTGTGAAAAACAATTTGGAGACAATTTCGACTAGGGGCAGAGAGATTGCAACTTTGCAATTCATTGCGCAATCTCATGGAATTTTCCTTCATCCCATCTACAGTAAGTAAGGAGATGGTATCTTCCCAAGGCATCTGCCCAAGAATATTACCAGGATGGGTGTAAAGGGGATCATAGCTCGGATTTCGAGCAAACTCATGAACCCTACGACCTCTACCCTTAGGAGGGAGACCACCACCACCTGTAACATATTAAATTATTGCACATATTAAAAATTAGATAAACTATAAGCAAAATTTTTATTTAAAAAACTTGTCAGGTCATTTGAAAATACCTGGTGGAAAAACTATCTCTTCCTCTTCGTTCATACTAGGATGGCTCCCTTCCGAGGAATGACCGTCTCTAACACCCACTGTACAAAACATTAAATTTTTTTATAACACAAGTACATGAGACACACAATAAGTTTCACATTAAACATACATCAAACAATAAATTTTCCTTTAGATTTTACCTGGAGGAGAAGTATCCAAGTGTGGGATGGATGCCACAGGCTGAGACATTGTTCTCCTTTTCCCCTCACCAGCAATAGGGCCAACCCCAACTCCTACATTTTCACCTATGGAGCATAATTTTTTCACATTAAACACATGTCATTTGAAAAAAAAAAAATTCACCTGTTCGACGTTCAATATAACGTAAAATTGAACGTTTTAACTAGCAATTGATATAATGTGTACCTATACCGTGTATAAGATGATCCTTAGAATGGGCTCTATGAAATTGGGGGCGAATTGGAACAGGTCTATGGGGCTCCTCTTATTCGATTTCCTGTCTAGGCACATGAGTCATATCAGTGCGTCCACATGTGTAGGACAAAAAAAATTCACTTTAATCAAATTTTCACAACGAACAATAAATATAATCTACTTGAAAACATGACATAACTAAAAAACCAATGTACCTGATAATCCTCCTCTCATGGAGGGGTCTCTGTAGGGCTCGCTTGATGCCATTGTTGCTATAGTATCAAATCAAATTTCTGCCCCTCATAAACAAATTAGAAAACAAATTATCAATCGAAAATCATGTCATCAGCTAAAAGGTCAACCAAGATAGAGTTTGTGGATTTATCTGAGATGGTAAAGAAGCTAAAAGGGATGTGGATTCACCTGAAATAGAAGTAACTGAAGGCGTAGACTAAAGGTTTAAACTGAAGGTATAGACTACGGATTGATGAAGCTAGTTTGAGAAGAATACAGTGTGGATACTTACAAGGTTACAATGCAGATATCGCAAGGGTTGTGATGAATTCTGAAGTCTAATTAAAGGAAGGTAAATCTTTGATTTACCTTCCTATAATAAAATTATTACTTATGCTTAAATCATTTGTGTCCTGTAAAATTTGGTAATTGACTTGATGAAGGATTAATTGAGAAGAATACATAAGCAAACAAGCTCACAAGTAATTATCAAGAAGAGAATTTATAACCCCTCCAGGTTCTCAACATAGTTTCAGAGCTATGGAAAAAGATGATCACCTTATGGTTTTAGAGGAGTGGGATTCCCTGGGCATTGTCTAATCATTATAAGTTTGGTATTTTTTTTTGGAATTGGGTGAAAAATTTTGGGTTAGATCTTTTTATTTGTTTTTTGAAATAGGTTTTTGACTATATATATAGATTTCACTACTCAAACTTGTGATTCAAACAAATCCCTACCTGATTCTAGGCTAATTAGACAAAAAATATGCCTGAAAACCTTCTAATAATTCCTTGGGATGCCTTAGGTACCTTGGCTTGGGAGTCAGCTTCATTCAATGATCCAATTTTGCACTAGTGCTATATTATGGTAAGATGTTTTTAATTTGGCTTGATAACTATGAATGAAATTTATGTATAACATATATTTGACAAAAGGTAAATCTTAAATGTTTTCAAGTTTTCGTTTGTTTATTAGAATGGGTGGCAATTTTTTTTTTGGGTAAAATTGAGGTGGTGTTCCACTTGATTTACCACTCCTCTTGGAATGGGAATGTACGAGATGTGCCATTGGATTTATTTGCATAATGTGTATCATT